>VMDO01004152.1:54898-129858 GCA_007922755.1 Pedetes capensis
CTTTCACAACCATATGATGCCACTGAAAATACCATGGCATGAGTCAGACGCACCTTCGTCTTCAATGTGACATCTTTGCTTTTCAATACTCTAAAGAGATCTTTTGCCACAGCTTTTCCTAGAGCAATGCGTCTTTTGATTTCTTGACTGCTGCTTCTGTGGGTGTTGATTATAGAGCCAAGCAAAGCAAAATCTTGGACAACCTCAATCTTTTCTCCATTTATTGTGAAGTTGCATGCTGACCCAGTCATAAGGATTTTTGTTTTGTTGATGTTTAGTCACAACCCATATTGAAGGCTACCAGGGCTGGGATTTAGCTCAGTTGGTAGAGCGCTGCACTGCAGTCTCTGAGGTCCCGAGTTCAATTCCCAGCACCGCAAAAATGGGAGAAGGGTCTGGCAATCCACTCCCAAGGCAATCCCGAAACAGTCAGCCACTGAAAACCCTATGAGGGTCGCTATGAGTCGGATACGGACTCGACGGCACCTAACAACAACAATATTGAAGGCTATGATCTTTGATATTCACCAGTAAATATTTTAAATCCTCTTCACTTTCAGCAAGCAGAGTGGTATCATCTGCATAACAAAGGTTTTTAATGAGTCTTCTCCAATCCTGATGCTGCATTCTTCCTCATAAAGTCCAGCTTCTCAGATAATTTCTCAGCGTGTAAATTGAAGAGATAGGGTGAAAGTATACAGCCCTGATGCACACCTTTCTCAACTTTAAACCAGGCAGTAAAGCACTTACATTTCCTTGCTCTATTCAAACAACTGCCTCCTGGTTCATGTACAGATTTCTCATGAGTACAATTAGGTGCTCTGGTATTCCCATTTTCTGAAGTGTTATCCATAATTTATTATGATCCACACAGTCAAATGCCTTTGCATAGTCAATAAAACATAGATAGACATCTTTCTGATATTCTCTACTTTTGGCTAATATAGACCTGACATTAGCAATGATGTCTCTGTTTCCCCACCCTCTTCTGAATCCCTCTTGATTTTCCAGTAATTCCCTGTCTATATATTGCTGCAGTCACTTTTGAATGATTTTTAGTAAAATTTTGCTTGTGTGTGATATTAATGATATTGTCTGATAGTTTCCACATTCAGTTGGATCCCCCTTTTTAGAAATAGGCACAAATATGGACCTCTTCCAGTCAGTTGGTCATGTAGCTCTTTTCCAAATCTGTTGGCATAAACATGTTAACACCTCCAGTGCTGCATCTGTTTGTTGCAACCTCTCTATTGGTATCCCAACAATTCCTGGAGACTTGTGTTTTGTCAGTTCTTTCAAGGCAGTTTCCACTTCATCCTTCAATACCATTGGTTCCTTTTCATATGCAACCTCTTGGAATGGATGGTCATCTACCAATTCTTTTTTGTATAATGACTCTGTGTATTCCTTTTATCTTCTTTTGATATTTCCTGCATCATTTAATATTTTCCCTGTAGAATCTTTCACTATTGCCACTCAAGGCTTGAATTTTTTCTTCACTTCTTCAAGCTTGAGAAACACAGAGCACGTTCTTCCCTTTGGGTTTTCGACCTCCAGCTCCTTGCACGTGTCATTATAATATTTATTTTTGTCTTCTCTTCTGAAATCTTCTATTTAGTCCCTTAACTTCATCATGTCTTCCTTTTACTTTGGCTGCTCGACATTCAAGGGCAAATTCCAGCATTTCTTTTGACATGTAATTTGGTCTTTTCTTTTTTTCTTGTCTTTTTAAGAACTTTTTGCTTCCTTCTTGAATGATATCTTTTATGTCATGCCACAACTCATCTGGTCTCCTATCATTTGTGTCTAATGAATTAAACCTATTCTTGAGGTGGTCTCTGAATTCAGGTGGGATATACTCAAGTTCATACCATGGCTCTCGTACACCTGTTCTAATTTTCTTCAGCTTCAGTTTGAATTTGTATATGAGAAGCTGATGGTCTGATCCACAGTCAGCCCCTGGTCTTGTTTTGACATTTGGTATAGAGTTTTTCCATCATCTCTTTCCACATATGTAGTCAATTTGATTCCTGTTTGTTCCATCTGGTGAAGTCCATGTGTATAGTCTCCATTTATGTTGTTGAAAAAATGTATTTGCAATGAAAAGGTCATTGGTCTGACAAATTCTATCATGCAATCTCCAGCTTCACTTCTGTCACCAAGACCATATCTTCCAACTACTGAGCCTTCTTCTTTGTTTCTAACCTTTGCATTCCAGTCACCAGTGATTATCAGTATGTCCTGATTGCATGTTTGATCTATTTCAGATTGCAGAAGCTGATAGAAATCTTCCCTTTATTCATTTGTGGCCTTAGTCATGGGTGCATAAATTTGAATAATAGTCATATTAACTGGCCTTCCTTGTAGGTGTATGGATATTATTCTATCACTGACAACATTGTATTTCATGACAGATCTTGAAATATCTTTTTTGATGATGAATGCAACCCCATTTGTCTTTAGTTTATCATTCCCAGCATAGTAGACCATATGATTATCTGACTCAAAATGGCCCACGCCAGTCCATTTTAGCTCACTGATGCCTAGAATGTCAATGTTTATATGCTCCATCTCTTTTAATGATTTCTAATTTTCCTAGATTCATCCTGGGGGTCATACAAGGCATAGCTTTATTTTAAAATGTGAACTAACCAATAGACAGAAGCTAAATAAATGTTACTATAACCTGCCATATATTATTTCACTAGAAAGTGACTGCTACCCAGAAAGGATAATATAAAACATTCTTCTGAGCCAGGTGTGGTGGTGCGGGCCTATAATTTCAACACTCAGGAGGCGGAGGAAAGAGGACCTACACAAGTTTGATGCCAGCCTGGTCTACATAGCAAGTTCCTAGCCAGCCTGGGATACCCAGTGAGACTCTGTCTCAAAAATAAATAAATAAACAAACAAATAGTAATTTAAAAACCTACAATTTCATTCTAATGAAAAATGCACTGGTTACTATAGAATGGAATTTACACTGTCATCCATCATCATGTTATTTTGTGTGGATGTGATGTGTATAAACTTGTTAGAAAACTTAACTAAGATTTTTAAGGAAGAATATGCAAGTGTATCAGTTGTAATAAAGGAAATTGCATACTTAAAAATGGTTCATTGAAACCTGAGGTCAAACAGGTTATTTGTGAAACAATGTAGCATGAATTTCCAAGGTCAATTGCAGGAATGGAGTTTAAACTATTCTTGATAATAATTTTAAGCATAGCAGTTTATTTACTTCAAAGGTGTTCTGGCTACTTACTGTTGCTTAACAAGCACTTCAAAACTTATTGATTTAAAACATAATTTTATCATTGTCCCTCACAGTTCTTTGGTTGAATGGGTTCAGCTGGACAGTTGCCACATGGGGATGTCATGCAGTAGCAGTGAGATGGTAGGTCAAGTTGTAATCTGAAGGCTCAACTGGACTGGATGTTCAGTCAGCCACACTCCTCCTGCAAGAAGTTTAGCAAATTTCTTCCTGATTCATTTCCATCACTTGGTTCAATTTATGAATCATCATTTCTTTTACCTGTCATTCCATTAACCTGAAAGCAAACTCCAGTATGAGGATAATAAAAGGAATACAAATGATATTTTCTCTTGGATTATGGTCAAGTTTGACAAAGGGTCAAAGAGGCTTAGTGGACTTAA
Source organism: Pedetes capensis (assembly GCA_007922755.1). Taxonomy (NCBI): domain Eukaryota; kingdom Metazoa; phylum Chordata; class Mammalia; order Rodentia; family Pedetidae; genus Pedetes; species Pedetes capensis. The sequence continues at coordinate 58,556 of VMDO01004152.1, forward strand.
GGAGGTGAAGCATCTGGAATCATCCTGAAACTGGACTATTTGCAAACTAACATAAACATCTGGGTGGGTTCCTAACACATCCAGAGGTGTGTGTCACATCCAAGCACCTTCAGATGCACAGATTCCCCAGGTTGCCCACTCTCACCATGGGCTCAGTTCAGTGAGGTTGACAACATAGACCCAGTCAGCTTGGCTGCACCCACCCCAGGGGCAGAGAATTGGGTGCATGTGGTGCTGCTCCCAAAAGCACAGCTTCTGGTGGCACAGTTCCTGGGGGTCCAGGTGGCTCATGGACAGGGGATTTTGGTGGTCCATGGGGTAGTAAGCCAGAATGAGATTGTCCCATGGGTGTGTAGAGGAAACCAGAACTACATGCCCATTCTGAGAACTGATCTGATGTAGTAGCAGGGAGTGACTGCTTATTGTCAACATCTGGAAGCCAGGCAGGATTCGCAAGGAACTGAGTGACTAACATCTAGACTGAACCAATCAGCACTGATTGGTTTCTTTTGGACTGGTTTCTTTCTTTCGTATGTTTGTGAGGGTTTTTGGTTTTTGATTTCTTGTTTTATATTGTTTTGCTTTTGTGCTGCTTTGGTTTTTCTTTTGTTCTTTTTTGCTTTTTTCTTCATCACTTCTCTTCCTCTCTGTCTTTATACTTTGTTATCTTTCTTCATCCTTCTCACTAGTCAAAATTTTTAACCATTATTCTAAGTTATTCCAGTTAATCAATAGTAATACTATCAATATTTGCCAAACTTATTTGTCAAAACCAAAGACGATATCTTCCATCCTTGTACTTGCCATACCTCCTGGAATAGATAGGTAGATGATAGATAGATAGATAGATAGATAGATAGATAGATAGATAGATATAGTAGATAGATATAGTTAATGTATAAGGAACAAGTATATTAATAATTTTGCCTACTGTTTTCTCACTCATACTCCAACACTCTTCCCTCTACTTGTTCTTCCCTATCCCTATCTAATTCTCTTCCTGCTCCCACTTCCCACCCACCTGTCTATCATACCTTCATCTTTCTGCCATCAATACCTATACAATACTCAGTGTCTACCCCAAAAACCTATTTGCCACTTTCTCTAACAACCCTTTCCTCAAGTAACTTCTCAAAGAGTACTTGGCCTCAAACAAGATTAACCTTATATTATAAATCTAAGTTCAGATAAATCTATTACTTTAGCAGCAGAACACTTTCTATGGTCTGAGTAATACTGGGGACCAAGATCTCAAAAGAAGGCATTAAACCACAGATAACGCCAAAGATATAACCGGACATAACCAGACTAAGGAATGCCCAAAACCCATACCAAAACCATACAAAATATGAAAAAGTAAGATGAAGATTCCCTAATGACCACAACCCTTCAGTAACTGAAATTAAACACACCCAAATTCTGGAAATGCCAAACAAGGAATTTAAAAATCTGCTTATAAGAATGTTAAAAGACCTCAAAGATATAACAACCAAGTATATGAATGTAATTGAAACACTGGACAAAAATGTATCTAACTTAGAAGAAAAATTCAGCAAAGAAATTGAGATCCTGAAAAATAACCAAACAGAAATCCTGGAATTAAGAAATACAGTTGGTCTAATAAAAATAACAGTAGAATGTAATGTATCCAGATTGGATGAAGCAGAAACAGAATATTAAGGATAAAAGAAAAAATTGAAGAGTTTACTGAGATACCAAAAATGACAAAAAGATGAAGCAATATGACCAAAATTTTCAAAAGAATTTTGAGAAAATGAAGACATGTAACTTACAAATACAAAGGGTACAAGAAGGAGCTAAAACTAAAACTACACGCACAGAAAATCTACCTAACAAAATAATAGCTGAAAACTTCCAAAACCTAAGAAAAGAAATATATATCCAAATCACAGAGGCATCCAGAACACCAATGAAAACATTTTAAAGGCTGCAAGAGAAAACATCAGCTCACTTACAAAGGTAAACTCATCAAAATAACAGCATACTTTTTAAGTCCTGAAAACAAGTAACTTCTAACCAAGAATACTATATCCAGCAAAGTTATCCCCTAACAGAGATGGAGAAATTAAGACTTTTCATGATAAATACAAGTTTAAGCAATTCTTGACCACCAAGCCAGCATTGCAGAGGATAATTAAGAAAACACTACCTATATAAAAATAAATACAAACCCAAATGCAACATCACAAGAATGAAAATCCATAAGAGGAATATATGAATAAAACAAGCTAATTAAGAAGCAAGGATATACAACTTAATAAACCAGCAGAACTCTAGTGTGAACAGGGGACAAAGTAAAGAACAAGCAACATCCTAACGCAATAGAGAAATAATCAACAAAACCATGCAGAACACCAAATTCCTCTCCATAAGTACCCAAAACATAAGCACCCTTAACTCATCATCTAAAAGGTACCAATTGGCCAATTGAATTAAAAAACAAAAACTTTCAATGTATAGGATTCAAGAGACTCATCTCATTCACATGGACCAAAATAGACTGAAAATAAAAGGCTGGAAAACAATATACCAAGCATGTGGAAACCAAAAAGGAAAAAGAAAGAAAGAAAGGCAGACAGACAGACAGAAAGAAGCAGCTATACTAATTTCCGACAAACTTGACTTCAATCCCAAATTAATCAGAAGAAACAAAGAGGTCACTACATACTAATAAAGGGAACAATCAACAAAGAGGACATAACATCAGTCAATATCTACACATTAAACACCAGAGCACCTAACTTCATAAAACAAACATTACTGGCATTAAAGAAGCACATATGTCTGAACACAATAATCATGGGAGACCTCAGTACTCTACTCTGTCCAATAGACAGATCATCAAGTTAAAAAACAATAAAGGATGGACTTACACAACACCATAGGCCAACTATACCTAACAGATGTCTACAGAATATTCCATCCAACAGATGCACAATACTCATTCTTCTCAGCACCACAAGGAACTTTTTATAAAATTGTTGTTGTTAGGTGCCATCGAGTCAGTATCCAACTCATAGCGACCCTCTGTACAACTGCAGAAACACTATTGTCAGTGCTTCTCTGCTGTTCATAGGGTTTTCAATGGCAGATTGATTTTTGGGAGGGGGTTGCCAGGTCCTTCTCTCAAGCCTACAGCTTCTGGTGTTCCCAGGCGGTCTCCCATCCAGGTACTAACCAGGCCTGACCCTGCTTAGCTTCCAAGATCTGACGGGATTGGATGCCACAGGGCTACAGCTGCAGGCTTTTATAAAATAGACCACATTTTATTCCACAAAACTTGCCTCAACAAATACAAAAATAATTGAAATCATTCCCTGTATCTTATCTGATTACAATGGAAAATAACTAGAAGTCAATGGCAAGGAAAACTCTAATAATGTTACAAATATATGAGAATTAAAAAACACTCTTCTGAATGATCAATGAGTCATCAAATAACACAGAAAGGAAATTAAAAATTTCCTTCAATCAAATGATAATGAAAACACAACCAACCAAAATCTATGAGATATAGCAAAGGCAGTTCTATGAGGGACATTCATAACCATGACTGCCTACATTAAAAAGATAGAGAAGGCCCAATTAAATAACTTAATGATACACATTAAGGCACTAGAATGACAGTAACAAGTCAACCCCAAAACTATCACAGAAAAAGAAATAATTAGGATAAAGGGAGTGATTAACAAAATAGAGATTAAAGGACAAAACAAAACATTAATGAAACTAAGAATGGGTTCTTTGAAAAGATAAGTAAAATTGACACTCCCTTAGCGAAACTCACCAAAAAAAAGAGAGAAAAGGCCCAAATTAACAAAAGTATAGATGAAAAGGGGGTCATAATAACTGATACAAATGAACTACATAAGATCATCATAGAGTACTTTGAGAACTTATCCTCCAAAAAATATGAAAATAGAGAAGAAATAGATAAATTCCTTAACACTTACGACCTACCAATATTAAATCCTAAAGATATAAACAAGTTAAACAGACCTATAACAAGGAATGAAATTAAAGCAGTAATAAAGAATCTCGCAACAAGGAAAAGCCCAGGTCCTGACAGGCTCACAGATGAATTCTACCAAGTCTATAAAGAAGAATTAATACCTATCCTCCTCAAATTATTTCATAAAATAGAAAGGGAAGGTATACTTCCAAATTCATTCTATGAAGCCAGTATCACACTGATACCAAAACCAGATAAAGACACTAAAAACAGGAAAACTATAGACTAATTTCCCTGATGAACATTGATCCAAAAATCCTCAATAAAATTTTTGCAAACCAAATATAGCAACACACAAAAAAGATCATATACCATGACAAGGTGTGCTTCATTCCACAGATCCAAGGCTGGTTCAACATATGCAAATCAACTAATGTAATTCAACATATCAAGACTTGCAGACAGAAATCACATGATCATCTCAATTAATGCTGAAAAGGTTTTTGACAAAGTTCAACATCTCCTTCATGATAAAAGTTCTGTAAAAAACTCGGTATGAAAGAAACACATCTCAACATCATGAAGCCCACATATGACAAACCAATAATCAACATCATATTAAATGGGGAAAACGTGAAAGCATTCCCTCTAAGATCAGGAACAAGACAAGGATGTCTACTCTCTCTTCTCTTACTCAATATTGTGATTGAAGTCCTAGCCAGAGCAATCAGGCAAGAAAAGAAATAAAAGGGATAAAAATAGAGAAAGAAGAGGTCAAATTGTCTCTATTTGCAGATGATTTGATCCTGTATCTAAAGGATCCTATATCTAAAGGACCCTAAAAACTCCACTAGAAAACTCTTAGAGCCAATTAGCTCTTTCATCAAAGTAGCAGGTTGCAAAACTAACACTCAAATATCAGTAGCATTCCTTTATACCAATAATGAACAGGAAGAGAAAGAAATTAAAACAACCATCACTATTCATAATAGCCTACCAAAAAAATTAAATATTTAGGAATCAATCTAGCCAAAGAAGGTAAAGAGCTCTACAATGCAAACTTCAAAACACTAAAGAAGGAAGTCACAGAAGATACTAAAAGATGGAAGGACCTCCTTTGCTCAGGGATTGAAAGAATTAATATTGTGAAAATGGCTATACTACTAAAAGCAATTTACAGATTTAATGCAATTTCTATCAAAATTCCAATAACATACATTGCATAAATAGAAAAAAAATCCTAAAATTCATATGGAAGCACAAAAAATCATGTATAGCCAAAACAATCCTAACCAGCAAAAACAGCGCAGGAAGTATCAAAATACTTGACTTCAAACTATACTACAGGACCATAGTCACAAACACAGCTTGGTACTGGCACGAAAACAGGCATGAAGATCAATGTAACAGAATAGAAGACCCAGTGATACACCTATGCAACTACAGCCACCTAATTTTTGACAAAGGGTCCAAAAGCGTACAACAAATGGTGCTGGGAAATTGGATATTTATATGTAGAAGAATGAATGTAGACCTGTACCTCTCAACCTGTGTAAGAATCAACTCAAAATGGATCAGAGACCTCAACAGAAAATGAGAAAGCTTAAAACCACTAGAAGAAAAGGTAGGGAATACACTCTAACACATACATAGGCAAGTACTTCCTTAATGTGATTCCAATTGCCCAGGAAACTACACCAAGAATCAACAAATGGGATTATATAAAACAAAAAAACTTTTGTACAGCAAAGGAAACAATTAATAGAATAAAAGGAGAGCCCACAGAATGGGAGAAAATCTTTGCATCATACACATCTGACAGAGGACTAATTTCTAGGATATACAAAGAATGCAAAAAATTAAACACCAAAGTAACAAATAATCAAATAAATAAGTAAGTCATGAAACTGAAAAGACAATTCTCAATAAAAAAGAAATACAAGTGGCCAATAAACACATGAAAAAATGTTCATTATTCCTAGCTATTAGGGAAGTGCAAACCAAAACTACACTGAGATTCCATCTCACTCAAGTAAGAATGGCCAAGATTAACAAAACAAAAAATAAAAAACACTGGTAAGGAAGTAGAGGAAAAGGAACACTTTGACACTGCTGGTGGGACTTTAAATAAATTAGTTCAGCCACTTTGGAAATCAATATGGAGGTACCTTAAAAAACTAAGAATAAAACTACCATATGATCCAGCTATACCACTTCTAAGAATATATTTAAAGGAAGCTATAAGTCATCATACCACAGGGACACCTACACTTCCATATTTAATGCATCACTCTTCACAACTGCAACCCAGATGTCCATCAACAGAGGGCTGAATTTAAAACATGGTATAAATACACAATGTAATATTATTCAGCAGTAAAGAAGAATGTAATTAGGTCATTTGCAGCCAAATGGATGGAACTGAAAAGCATCATTTTAAGCCAAATAATCCAGACTCAAAAAAGAGAAATACCACATGTTCTCTCTCATATGTGGGAATTAAATCTACCTTAAAGGGAAAAATATATAGATATAGATATAGATACAGATATAGATATATAGATACAGATATAGATATATAGATACAGATATATATATATGTACAATCATACTTGCCTAAGATTAGAAAATACAAGTGGATCCAATATGGGGGACAGAGGACTAATGAGAGGGAGTAGATGACAGGGAAATAGGGGAGGGACAGGAAGAACAACACAGAAGGGTAAAGAGGGAGAGAAAAATGCAAAATACAGGGTTCAACTCCATGAAAATACACACAAAAAAATCATAGTCTAACCCATGATTGCAGACAACTGTCACTACATATTAATTAAAATTCTTACCTTTTCTCTCTTTTTTGTCATTTATTTTCATCTGTAAAATATTTAAGGAGATGGAAGGGTAAGCAATCCTGATTTGATAGGGACATAGTGGATATATCAAATGAATTATCACTCTGAATCCCACCAAGATATATAACTGAAATACTAATAAATAAATTTTAAAAAAGAAAAAGAAAAGCTTGACTGTAAAAGTGATACGGGACTACTTCCTTTTTTTGAGGAGGTTTTTGTTGTTTTATTTTTGTGTTTGTTTGTTTGAATATGGTAAAGACTTGAGCTCTTCTGTAGACTCTAAAGAAGCCAATAGTGAAGAAAAGGTAGGAGAGAGAGGAATTTCAGATGTTGAAAGATTTCACAGAAGAGATGGTATGTGCATGGTAGAAGAGATGCCTCATTCAGACTAAAAGAAAAAACGTTGGCATTGCAGAGGCCACCTTATACCACAAGTGCAGAAAGAAGGCCAAGCCACCAGCTGAGAAAGCAGGGGATGGGAAGGTAGCTACTTCTGGAGGGACTGGTGTAGGTCATGGAAAGAAGAATAGTAGGTATAAGTGAAAAGATTGACAAAGATATGCAGATCCTCAATCAAGGTGGCTACCCACCCTACTGCTACAGAAATGCTTTTAACCATCCTCTAAATATTTATTATGCCCGCAGCTGTAATCCTGTGGCATCTGATCCCGTCAGATCTCAGAAGCTAAGCAGGGTCAGGCCTGGTTAGTACCTGGATGGGAGACCGCCTGGGAACACCAGAAGCTATAGGCTTGGGAGAAGGACCTGGCAACCCCCTCCCAAAAATCAATCTGCCATTGAAAACCCTATGAACAGCAGAGAAGCACTGACAATAGTGTTTCCCCTATTGCACAGAGGGTCGCTATGAGTCGGATACCGACTCGACAACACCTAACAACAACAACAACAACAAATATTTATTTATTTATTTATTTATTTATTTATTCATTCATTCATTCATTCATTCTGCAGTGCTGGGGATCAAATCTAGGGTCTCATGTGTGCTAAGCAAGTGCTCTGTCTAAACTGAATTTTAAAAAGTGAGAAAAATAAAAGTGAATAAGGAACAGACAAGATGATATTTACTGTGCAGTAAGGACAGCCTTATACTCATTCACTTACTGATTCAGTCATTCAGCAAACATTAGTAGTTAAAAATCAGACAAAATTCCTGCCTCATAGAGCATACATTCCAGTCCTCTTCATATATACCAAGACAGTCCTTGCTAGGTTTCTAAAAAGTCATATTTTTTTTTTTTACCAGCATCCATTGCTGTACAACATGTGGCAAGTGATAGACTCTCCTAAAAAGGTCTGAAGCACAAACAAGGGTGAACCAGCTACAACTTGAAAGGACATTTCAGACAAAGGATACCATTGCTCAGTTTGGGATCTAGCCAGGGCTCCAGATTTAACAGTCTCTGAAATAATTAGTGTTTTCTAATAATCTGCCTGACAGGTTATATTTGAATGTGACTTTCTGATTAAGGCACTAGACACAAAACTACTGTTTTAGCAGCAGACAGAGCCTGCTAAACCAATGCAAGGGCCCCCAGGTATTTTCTGTGGAAGCTGAAAGGGGCACAGGAATGTGGCCCTATCCTTTCTGGTCAAGTTTCAGGATAAACGGATTTAAAGGACAGAACTGTAACCAGTATTTGGCTACCCTGGGAAGAAGCATGATGTTGAACAACATCCTTCCCAGACTGAAAGCTGCTCAGACATGGATCATCATTCCAGGCATTTGGCAGGTTGGTTTACACTAGCAGCCAAGTGCATAATTGCCAGGAACTGGCCAAATCCACAGAGACATCAGTCACTTCTGAATGGTGAAAAAATGTTTGTAATATACTGTAATAAATGTAAGCCTGACTCATTTAATCGGATCTGAGTCCCAGACTGGGGATTTCTGCTCAGGAGGGAGATGTTTATTGAAATCTTTCTTTTCTCTGTTGCAATCTCTCATTCCAGGAAGAACAGAACTATTATCTCAATGGCCTTGCCAGTTTCTGTTATATATTTTAGGTCATTAATATGAATACTTATACATGTTCCCAACTCATTCTGAATTCACTTCAATATGAAACAATGAAAATAATGTTCTTTCTCCTTATTTTAGATTACATTTAAAGTGAATTAAGTGTTACTGAGTCCGCAGCCATACCACCCTGTCATCCAATCCCATCCTATCTCAGAAGCCAAGCAGGGTCGGCTTGGTTAGTTCTTGGATGGGAGACCACCTGGAAATACCAGATACAGTAGACTAGAGCAAAGGACCTGGCAGCCCACTCCCAAAACAATTAGAAACAATCAGGATTTGAAAACTCTATAAATAGGAGAGAAGCACTGGACATAGTGCTAGGCATGGCATAGAGTTAGGTGCTGTTTCATCTTTTGTACATAGGGTCATCATGAGTTGGACCTAACTTGACAACATTTAGCAGCAGCAACAGCGTGTTACTGAAAGACAGAGATTAGATTATCATGCTTTTCTCTATCCCTGGCAAATTTCCTTCCCTGTATCCTCAAAAGCAGTGAGTCCTCTCCCGATGGGGAAAAATGCCAGTTACACGGGCCTGTGAGAAGCAGTCTGATCTGAGTCCTATCTGGATTTGGAGCAATCAAGATAGGTGAATCTCAGGAGCTGGTTAAGCTCCTAAAATGAAGATGAGAAAATGACTGCCAATCCAGTCTGGCTCTCCCAGATTCTTTTACATATAGCCTCAATTCCTCAAGTTGAGAAATCTGATTTACCCAAAGATTGACCCAACATCAGATAACTGATTGAAACTGAGCAAACTACCAAATTCTCTGAGCTCCCATGTCAATTCACACATTTCTAGTAGCAACTCCATTCTGCATACTGCAGATGAGGAGTGGGTAATTCAGGTTAGGTGTTGAGGTAATGTGTCCAAGGTTGCACAGCTAACTTCAGAGGTAGGACTTCAATCCAAGTGTTTTGACTTCAAAATCCTTGCCCTCTGCTACAGCACCCTACCTTCCTGGTGGAACCCCAACGTGCAAGTGCAACAAGAAATCACAACACGGCTTCCAAAGTGCAAAATGCACTGAGGGGATGGCGGGGCAGGCAACCAGGCAGGCGGGCCATGTGGGGAAAGCTGAAGGACAGGGAAGAAGTGATGTGATTGAGGGTCCAGGTGCAGGGGATGCCAGGGATTGGGGCAAGAGATCATCAGACCCCATTTAGAACTGGGTGTGAATGCAGTAAGATGTGTCTCCAGAGCACAGCCCAAGCCAGGTGAGGAGAGCTGGGCAGATCATATATTTGGTGCACTCACCACTACAGGGATTAACCTCTGATGAGCTTCAGAGCATTCTAGCCCTTTTGGCTGCCCTGGGAAACTTAGATGGGAAGGGGGGGAGGGGGGAAACATAGAGGAGGGTAAGGGGTAACCTATATGAATAGTGTTTATCAAATTGCATATATGAAAATTGTCACAATGAAAAGCATGTCAAAATGAATCACATTATGATGTACATTAAAAATTTCTAATAAAAAAAAAGATTAAAAGGTTCTGCTCTTCCAATGGCACAACTAAGAAAATGAAAAGAGAAGCCACAGATTGAGAGAAAATATTGGCAAAACATGTATCCAAGAACAGGCTTCTATCCAGATTATGTAAAGAACTCTTGAAACTCAATAATAAAAGAAAGAATAGTCACTTCATAAAAGAAGATAGATGAAGAGCCAAGAAGCACATGGAAAGCACTCAACACCACTAGGTCATTAAGGAAGTTTAAGTTAAAACCATGATAAGGCACCATTACATATACACAAAAATGGTTAAATTTTACAAGAATGACTGGGTTTTAGCTCAGTTGGTAGAGTGCTGCTCCTCACTCTCTGAGGACCCTGGCTCAATCCCCAGCACCACAAAAATGGAAGAAGGATATGGTAGTCCATTCCTGAAACAAGCCTGAAACAATCAGCCATTGAAAGCCCTACGAGGGTCCCTATGAGTCAGACAGGACTCAATGGCAACAAAGAACAACAATTCCAAGGAAGCATTGCTGGAGGCAATACAAAGCAGTGCAGTCAGAAAATAGAATGGCAAGGTCCTGTAAAGATTCACTTGCCAATCACCCAACAATTCCCTCCTAGAGAAAAAGAAACATACCTTCTCACAAAGACCTAAACACAGATGCTTATTTAGCATTATTCATGATAGCCCAAATTGGGGACCAACCCAAACGCCCATAGACTGGTGAATAAATGGTGATACATTCATGCTATGCTATGCAGATACCAGTCAGTAATAAAAAGGAATAGGTCATTGATATGTGAAACATTATGGATAGGTCTCAAACACATTTTGCTGAGGCAAATATAAAGGACTATAAGCTGTATAGCCTTCAGCCGTAGCACTGTGGCGTCTGATCCTGTCAGATCTCAGAAGCTAAGAAGGGTTGGGCCTGGTTAGTACTTGGATGGAAGACTGCCTGGGAACACCAGGTACTGTAAGCTTGGGAGAAGGACCAGGCAACCACTCCCCAAAATCAATCCACCACTAAAAATCCTGTGAATAGCAGAGAAGCACTGACAATAGTGTTTAGTGTTTGGCCTGTTGTACGTAGGGTCACTATGAATTGGACACCAACTCAACGGCACCTAACAACAACAACAACAACAACATAGGCTGTATGAGTCGATTATATGAAATTCTAGAAAAGGCAACAGCACAGTGACAGAAATGAGAGTAGTGCTTACCTGACACTAGGAGTAAGGGGAGGGGATGGCTTGCGATGGGGTGTGGCGAGCGTGGGGGTGGAGGGGTGGATATGTTCTATATCTTGATTGTGGTAAAGATTACATGACTGTATACAATTTTCCAAACTCATTATATTATATACTTTATAAAGCTGGATTAAAAGATCAACAGCAAAAAATCATAAAAAAAATAATAAATAAATAAATAAAATAAAATAAAAAAGAAAGCAAGAAACAGTGCAGGATCAGAGCAGAGCCTCACCTGTAGGTGGAGCCAAGGAGCTACCAGCAGCAGGGCTGAAAGGCGTAGGCTGCCTGCTGGGTGGATCCTTGCAGCCAGCGCCAGACCTCTGCTGCCAGAATTCTGTTCTAAATCGTCGTTGTTGTTGCTGTTGTTGTTGTTGTTGTTAGGTGCCGTGGAGTCGAGTCCGACTCATAGGTAGGAAAGGTACATTTCTTGACTGTTTATTAAAGATGTTAGAAAAGGTACTGTTGATTCCGTTTTACCTCCAGAACATTTTCCTAGGGCTTGAGAGAGATTGAACAACCATAATTCACCATTCAAACTGGGACCCTTCTGAGAATGAACAGGAAAGTTGTGAATAATTATGCCAGTACATCAGTAGATGTTCCCCTTAGCTTGAGACCAGGCACTGAGAATTGAGACATGCCTGGGCACAGCTGGCAGGGGGTGAGGTAATCTCACTAGGATTTGTTAAAGGACAGAAAAAGGACTCCTGGGAAGTAGCTCATCCTCAATGATGATAAAGTCTAAGTACACAAATTGAGTTCAGTGACATCAAGACCGAGCCAAAGGGTTGGAAAGAGCCAGGCACAGTGACACATGCCTGTAATACCAATGACTCAGGAGGCAGAGGCAGGAAAATCACAGGTTCGAAGCCAGAGGCAGCCTGCATAATTTAGTGAGACCCTGTCTCAAGAAGAAAAAACAAAAAATGGGCTGGAGATGTAGTACAATGGTAAAGCACTCATAAAGTATGTGTGAGGCCCTGGCTTCAACCCCTAAGTACTGCAAAACAAATACATCAACCAAAGGTAGGGAAGATTCTCAGTACCACCCAGTGTTGGCCATATCCAACATTCCCTGGCCCATGTTCTGTGGATTTTGTTTATTTTAGTTATTTTGTTTTTGGGTTTTGTTTTTTATTTTATTTTTGTTTTGTTTTGTTCTAAAACAGGGTCTTGCTATGTAGCCCAGGCTGGCCTCGAAAGCCTGTCTACCCTCCCACCTCAGCCTCCCATGTGTTAAGATTACAGACATGTGCCACCATGCCCAGATAGCATGTTCTATGGATTTTAAAAGCCAGTGAAACTTTAAAAAGCTGCTTCATTAAAATTTCCATGGTATTTTGAAGCTGAAAGGGTTAGCAAAGTCTTGTGCCTGCAATTTCCACAAAAGAAGTAAGTGCAGCTGGCTCTGCATACTGGGTGGGACATCAGCAGGTAGTCCTGGCACTGGTCTGTAATGCAGGCATCAGGTGGCTGCAGGATTGGGCAGTCACTCCAGACATTACCCCAGCAAGTCAGAGCAGGAGAGCTGGTAGTTGGAGAGGGTTTGCTTTGGTATCTTAGACTATACCAGAGGCCATCCTAGATAACTCCCTTAACTATTATGAGGAATAGAGAAGGCCTACAGTCTCACATACTGCATAGAGGGAGAAACAGAGAAAGCTTCCATAAAAGATAATTATCATGATTTTCATTTCACCCCCAAGCTGGTGATGTTCAGAAAATTTCAGTCATATTTCTTCCATCTCCCTAGGAGGTTCTTCCTAATGTTATGTCTAAACTCAGGAATCTCCTTAATTTGGAGCCACTTAGTTCATATCAGTAGCTCTACAGTTTATAACGGGCTGGGATTTAGCTCAGTTAGTAGAGCACTGCGCTGCAGTCTCTGAGGTCACGAGTTCAATTCCAAGCACCACAATAATGGGTGAAAGACCTGGCAATCCACTCCCAAGGCAATCCCGAAATAGTCAGCCATTGAAAACCCTGAGGGTCGCTATGAGTCGGATATTGACTCTACAGCACCTAACAACAACAACAACGGTTTATAACGTACTCCTAAAATATGTTGTGCTTGCAGCCGTACCATTGTGGCATCTGATCCCGTCAGATCTCAGAAGCTAAGCAGGGTTGGGCCTGGTTAGTACTTGGATGGGAGACTGCCTGGGAACACCAGGTGCTGTAGGCTTGGGAGAAGGACCCGGCAATCCACTCCCAAAAAACAATCAGCCATTGAAAACCCTATGAATGGCAGAGAAGCCTTAGCAATACTGTTTTGCCTGTTGTACATAGGGTCACTCTGAGTCAGACACGAAGTCGATAGCACCTAACAATAACAACAAAATATGTTGTAATGATGTACGCATCTATAAAATAATACAGAAAAATATCTATATGTGGTAGTATTCCTGGTAATTAGCATATAGAAATAATTTTCTAAAAAGCCCTAAAAATTATCAACTTTTTCTACTTTTTAAAGCATGGCATCTACTGATTCTCCCTGATATCAACTGATTAGTTGTTAGCCTTCCCACAATTTGAAACTAATTGCTGCTTTGGAATAAAATGACTCAGTCACAAAAGGGTTACAATCAAAACACAGACACTATCAAGTGTTGGGAAAGATGTTAACATAGTGTTCTAACATGCCACCGGTGGAAATTCAAATTGATGTAACCTCTTTGGAAAAGTGTTTGTCAGTAATCCATTAAAGGTACACATATACACACCCATTCCTGTTATATACCCAGCAGCAATGGGAACAAGATATTTAGCAGAAGACATAGACAAGAATATTTACAACAGCTATACATAATAGTCCCAAACTGGAAACCACCCAATGGTAGACCATATGAAAAAATTATGGTATATTCATACAGTGGAATACTGCCATGAGAACAAACAAGTAAAGCTACACACAGCAACATGAATGAATTGCACAAACATGAAGTTGAATAAAAGAAGCCAGGCACAAATGATTCCATTTATATAAATTCACCAACAAGCAAATTTAACCTATAGTATCAGAAGGAAAAATAGAGGTCACCTGAGGCAGGCTCTAGTAAATGGAGACACAAAAGGAGGCTGCTAGGGGCTGAGAATGTTCCATTTCTTAATCTGGGTACTGGTTACATGAGTATGAAAATTTATCCCAGCTACTCAAGAGGCTAAAGCAAGAGGATCACACGTTCAAGGCCTGCCTGGGATACCTAGCGAATTCAAGACCAGCCTGAGCAACTTAGTGAGACTCTGTCTCAAAATTAAAAATAAAAATAAAAAGGGACTAGGGATATAGCTCAATAGTAGAGAATGCTCCTAGCACACATAAGGCCCTGGGTTCAATCACCAGTACTAAAAAAAAATTATCAAATTTATTATTTGTCCCTTCTGCTGCATTCCACTAGTGAAGCTAGTCACAAGGGCCAGCCTGTATTAGAGGAGAGGGTGGTTCAGTTTGTTTTTGTTTTGGGACAGGCTCTCACTATGTAGCTCAGGCTGGCCTTGAACTCATGATCCTCCTGCCTCATCCTCCCAAGTGCTAGGATTACAGGCATCTACCACTTCAGCTGGCTTTTGGGGAGAGTTTTAGGCTACCTCTTGATGAGGAATAGCAAAGTAAACTTACAGAGTATGTGAGATGGGTGGTATTTTTATAGCAACTGCAATCTGTTCTAATTATCAAATACAATACAATTTAAAATTTTAAATTGTTGTAGTTGTTAGGTGCCATCAAGTTGTGTCCAACTCACAGTGATCTTTATTCAGTTTTCAATGGCTGATTGTTTCAGGATTGCCTCAGGAGTGGATTGCCATGTCCTTCTCCCATTTTTGCAGTGCTGGGAATCGAACTTGGGACCTCAGAGACTGCAGAGCAGCACTCTACCAACTGAGCTAAATCCAAGCCCCAATTTTTAAGTAGTACCTTTTACATTCTGCACTAAGTGTCCAATGCAAATTAGAACTCAGCATCATTCTTTGGTAAAGCCAAAACCTTAGGAAGGTTAAAAAATAAAACGAGAGACCCACATCCAATGCAGAAAAGAAAGGAAGCATGTCCCAGTTTGATTCATGAGCCTTCCTTGAACCCATAACTGTGACAGAGGAATAAGTACATTTATGGGTTAGTCTGGAAGGGGTACCCAACACAACTGCATGACATGGAAGCACAGCAATTCACCAAAGGAAGGAGCACTGAGAAAATAGCAGATGTCGACTGCAGACACTTTAACTGAATTGATGGTCATCACAGGAGAAATTCTTAAACCTGGTTTGTCAAGAATGAGGAAGTGTGTTCTTTCCATTGCACTCAACTGTAAGATTTCAGCATTCTTGCCTAACACACATGTCAAATCCATTATCATTAATACTAAAATACTTTCAAAATATGGACTTAGTTGTAAAACATGCATCCAAATGCAACTACTGAGAGCAATCATGTTTAATTTCTCTTTGAGTAGTTCTCAAAATACTCATTGGGCTAGGAACATGTGTTAACACTTTTCTCTCTGGTAGCTTGAAAAATCTTCTACATTGTTTTGACCACACAGATGTAAATTGCACACTGAAAGATTAAACAAAGACTACAGGTGCCTGTTGCTCCTCTCAGGGGAGGATCTTGGGGATTAGAAAGAAACTAGGTGACTATGATGCCATTTAACCAGGTGGTTTCACCAGGAACCTCCTCAACTTACGTGGGACTCGCCATAATGAAGGGACCAAGCTGCACCAAGGAGAATACTTCACCCTAATAAGGCCCAGATTACTGCTTTTCAAGAAATAGACTTAAAATCATGTTATTAGAAAAAATATACATTTCTCTCACAGCCAGGCCAGGGGTGGACAAACCTTTTCTATAAAGGGTTGATAATAAGTATCATAGGCTTTGCAGGCTGTGTTAGGGAGGTTTCAGTTGCTGTAACAAATAGCTGAGATGGTCAATTTAAAAGGAGGAAAGGTTTCATTCCTTGGTCACTTGGTCTCCTGGTATGGGGCCTGTTTCAAGGCAGTACATCATGGTAGGAGTATGTAGTAGAGGTAATGGCTTATCTCTTGGCAGCTAGGAGCAAAGAGAGGGAAAGAAGGGGGCCAGAGTTCCCTATCCAGTTCAAGGGAGGCCCCCAATGGCCTAACTTCCTCCCACTAGGCCACCTCTTAAAGGCTCCACCACCTCCCTATGGTGCCATAGGCAGAGACCAAGCCTCTAACACGTGGGCCTTTGGAGGACATTCCAGATTCAAACTAGAGCTCAGGTCATAGGGGCTCTGTTGTAACTACTCAAGTCCCACAGTTGGAGCACAGAAGTGGCAAGAGGCAATTCCTCAGTGAATGAGTGCGACTGCATGCCAATAAAATGTGACAAAAACAGGCACAGAGGATTTGGCACATGGGCCACAGTTTGTCAGTCCAGGGACTGACAAAGGAGAAGGAGAGAGACTGGGACTGGGGGAAAGAGAGGGAGAACCTCCACAGAGTTCTGTCTGCACAGAGAACAAAGGGAAGCTGAAACACCACGGGTCTCCCCAGGCGTCTGCTCCTTCCTTCCATGAGATAGAGCTTGTCCTCCCCTCCACAGAGCCCCAGAGCAAGAACAAATTGAGATTGTGCTCACACCTGCTGGTGGCAGAATTTGCATAGCATCCAAAGGGACTGGGACTTTCTTTATTCATCCCTGGGCAGTTGCAGGAATGGGTGGGACAGCTGATACTGTAAAATCAAAAGGAAATAGGGTGACAACACTGGGAGAAGTGGTGAGAGGGTGAGTTCCAGACTGAAGACACCTCACACATCCTAAAGGACTTCCAGAGAGGACTTGTTCCCTCTTGTCACACGGAGATGTTAGTTTGTTCACCTGGACCCACTCTGGGATCCTGCAACAAACAAGGATTTTTGGTTTTGTTTTGTTTTTTTGGCCTAGGCTAGGAATCCACAAACTTTGGCTCCAAAGCCTCCCATGAGACTGTGCCCCATTTCTATCCCCTCTCTGCCTCAATCCACCAGCTCCTCCCACACTGGCCACCATACCATCCCTTGAACACATCAGACACATTCCCACCTCATGGCTTGTCACATCCTCACTCTTCAATCTGACCTTCTCTCTTCACTAGGGTCCTTTCAGATGACAGTTGGACAATGTCCTCTCTCACTTTCAGTCCAGAACAGCCTCCTCATCAGGCTCTGCCTAGCTTTACTCTCCCTTCGCAGCACACATCACAACAGTCTCTCCAGAGAGCACAGGAGCCCACAGAGGTGGGACATCTGTTTCGTTCATTCCAGATTCTTAGGATGGTTCTCCATCAACAGTTACACACTGAGTAGATGCACCAAAGTCTAACATATGTACGATGCAAATTTTGTGTGTCAGTTTGGCTAGGCCATGGGGCCCAAATATTCAGTCAAACATTATTCTGGATGTTTCTATGCAGGGTGTTTTTGAATGAGATTTATATACAAGTTGGTGCATTTTAAATAAAGCAGATTGCCCTCTACAACAGGTGGACCCAATCTAATCAGCTAAAGGCTTGAATAGAGCAGAAGGATGATCGTCTCTGACAAGAGAAAATTCTATAGCAAACAGCCTTTGAACCTGAACTGCAGAACCAGCTCCCCTGGATCTCTAGCCTGCCAGCCTGCCCTGAAGAGTTTAGACTTGTAAGCACCCATAATCATGCAAGCCAATTAAAATAAATGTAATAAATGTACTTGTGTGCATGTGTGTGTGAATGCACGCGTGCGCGCCCCCCCCACCCCCCCCACACACACTAGCCATCCACTGTGGACTACTAATAGAATCAGCCACCCCATAGCCTATTAGACCAATCCCTGCCTCCTTCCCCAGACCTATTCCCAAGAACAACTAGATATATGACTATGGGACATATAGGAGGGGGCTCTTGATTAACTATGGCATTGTCTTTTGTTTTTATTTAATTTTCTTGTATCAGTTGTTTTTGTTGTAGGGTGGCTATTTTTTTTAAGAAGTCATCTTATTGATTAAACAATGAAGTTCATACAACTTTATTTCCTAAGTCTCAAATGGCAATGGCTATAGGGCCTTGAGGGAATGAATAATCCAAAAGTTCTTCTGGGGAAGAATAATAAAATCAACTTCCAAATAAAAATAAATGGTTTTATATTCTTTATTATAAATTCTGTATAATTGGTTAATTCTCACAAAATGCTTTGTGGATCTTGGCAAACTTTTATACAGGTGCAAGTGATACATGAGTGCAGTTGTAGAATGATTGTTGATTGACATTTTCAGTTACATGAATGTCGTTGTTGTTAGATGCAAGACAAAAATAAAACAGTGAAGAGCTACAATCAATGACATGAGCAAAGTCTGCTGAGTCAGGGAACTGTTTTCAGACTCTAGTGAACATTTCCTCAACATTTTTAAACAAGTCACAGTATAACAGCTATAAGTATAACACATTATTAAGCTGAATCTGCACTTTGTCCTCCTGGGGACAAGTGGCAATGCCCATTTTCTATTGTTAGGACTGAGAAGGTGCTGCTGGCATCTAGGGGTAGAGGCCAAGGTTGCTGTTAAACATTCCACAGCACACAGATCAGCTTCTCAAAAATGAATTATCTGGTCCAGAATGTCAATAGAGCTGAGGCTCAGAAATCCTGGTCTAACCTACCAACAAAACAGTAAATCAAGCTTTTCTTTGTAGTACTAGAGCAATCCCAGGTCATCTTAAACCAAGTAAGGACTGGAATTATTCAAAGCTGGCTTCACATCCTCTGGAAATTGGTCTGTTATCAGTTCACTATTACTATTAGAGTGTGGCCCTTTAAAAGTCATAGTTGAAAGTTTGAGATACTTAGCAAGCCCCTCATCTTTGGCAGTACCCAAACTCAAAATTCCTTTTGTTGTTGTTGTTTTGTTTTATTTTGTTGGTTGGTTGATTGGCTGGTTGGTTTTGTTGTTTGGTTTTGGTTTTGGTTTTTTGGTTGTTATTGTTTTGTTTTGTTTTGTTCTGTTTTGTTTTTTGAGACAAGGCCTCATTATGTAGCCCAGGCTGGTTTTGAACTTGTCATGATCCTACTACCTCCACCTCCTGAGTGCTGAACTTACAGGTGTATACCACCATGCCTAGCAAAACTCAAATTTCTTATCCACTGGCTCCATGAGTCTTTAGAGGGCTCTGCTCATCTTCTCTTGGGCTGGGATTTAGCTCAGTTGGTAGAGCACTGCACTGCAGTCTCTGAGGTCCCGAGTTCGATTCCCAGCACCGCAAAAATGGGAGAAGGGCCTGGCAATCCATTCCCAAGGCAATCCCGAAACAGCCACTGAAAACCCTGTGAGGGTCGCTATAAGTTGGATACCGACTTGATGGCACCTAACAACAACAACAAGCTCATCTTCTCAGAGTATCAGTTCTACTTTCAGCATTAAAAGTAGCCCTCAGAAGAGAACAGTCCCAAAGGCCAGGCTCCCTTCTCTGTGTTCCTCTCCACTCCCAAATCTTCACCCTGTAGTTCCTCGCTTGTTTTGTAATTCTCTGGTGCTTTCAAACATTGCAAAAGTATTTTCATCTGCTTCTCTGTTTGTATTAAGTGGGAAAACTGATCCAAACCGTTTAGCCACATCATTGTCAGAAGTGGAATTGTGGAATGATCTAAATATTAATAGCGATCACTGTCTACTGAGAACAGTCTTTAAAAGGGCATGAATGAAATCAGGAAGACAAACAGGAGCTATCACAATAATCTAAAGGAGATATGATAACATAGAGTATGGTGATGTTAATGTGTTTTAAATTATCTAATTCAGAACATAGTTCAAAAGGAGTAGTAGTATCTTCAGGGTAATTGAAAAGATTAAATTAATATGAAGTGCTACATCAGTCAAGATAGCCTAGCTGATGCCTCTGAAACACAAAAGAAAATTCTCAGTAGCTTATAATGACAAAGGCTTCTTTCATACTCATACTTCATATTCATGTTCCTCTCTGCATCTTCAACACCCCACGACAGAGACCCTCTCTCTCAGACTAGGACAGAAGGAAAGAGGGTGAAAAATTATATGTTGGCTCTTAAAGCTTCTACCTGGATGTGACATATGTCACTCCCACTGTCATCTGTATTGACTTAAATCGGGTTTGATCAACTTCCTCTATAAAGGGCCAAATAGTAAATATTTTCAGCTTTGCAAACCACATATGGTTTCTATCATGTACTTTTTATTTTAACAACCCTTTTTAAAATGTATAAACCATTCTTAACTTATAGGCCACACCAAAACAGGCTGTAAGATGCAGTTTGCTGACCCTGGGCTAAAGCAAGTCCATTGGTCATCTCCACTTCAAGGAAGCAAGAAAGTAAAATCCTACCATGGGCCTTGGAGAAAAAGTAAAAGCATTTTGGACAGCACCAGTAACTGCCACAAAAGCATGGCGGTGTCTATCACTTAGAAGATGCTCAGTCTCTATCAATTCATCATCATCATCATTATCATTGAGGTTTTCTGGATTCTCAAGCCTGTTTTCTATGTTCCCCCTGAGATCACAAATCTTGTCCTTACAGCATTATGTTCAAAGCAAAGGTAGAAGGGGAATGTTTTAAACATCATTCTGCATCACTCTCTAACGTGATTCTCTCCCTTCTAACTTGCTGGCCTCCCAGTTGCATTTGCTCCAGATACGCCTGTTCTAAGCTGAGGTTTTGCCATTCTTCACGTTCCAGCTGAAGCCCCAAGACAACATAAAGTAATAGTTAAGCTTGCAAGCTCTGGAACTAGGATTCTGGCCTCAAATCCTGGCTCTTCTACTTAGAAGATATAGGACCTGGGACAAGTGGGGTCTTAATTCCCTCTGTGTTCTCAGTTGCCTCATCTCTACAAAGAGGTTAATAATATTTATCTCATAGTGTTAGTGGAAGTATCACAGTAGTATATTGTTAGCTACTGCCACAGAAATGCTATGCAACACACCATCCCAAATCTCAGTGGCTGAATACAATTATTTATTCTCACAAGTGTATAAGTCAGCTATGGGACTGGTTAAGGTTCCGCTTACCTAGGCTGGACTTAGCTGGATGGCCCTGATTATCTCAGCTGATTTCTACACGAATGGAGGTTGTCTAGGGTTATTGGCTGATTTGACTAGGTTCTGCTGGAGGACTCATCTTTATTCCACAAATATCTCATACTCTTCCTCAGATAAGTGGGCTACATCAGGAGTATTCCTCTACTCATAAAAAGAAGACAGGAAAGAGGACAAGCCTGATTGGGGAAGAATGTTTTGAACCTCTGGCCATATCATCCTGTGAAGAAAAGAGTTAACATAATAAGTTAACTTGCCATCTTTAGAAAGGCCTGTTTGCAAGGTTGAACCATGGCTGGCATCTAAGAACTGGGATTTGGGGAGAGTTTCCACCATTCTCTGATAAGAAGGGCTCATCGTGCCTAAACTTTTTATGAAAATAATGTTTATACTGAACATCTGCTTTCCTTGTGGGAGTCTGAAATGTTGGTATGTACTAGGTACAGGGTGCCCATGTGAACAATCCCCAGTAAAAACCCTGATCATTGAGGCACTGATTTCTCTACTAGACAACACTCCACACATATTGTCACAACTTATTGCCAGGGAAATTAAATACATCCTGTGGACTCCCCTAGGATTCTTGTCAGTTTGAAGTTAGTTTCCTCCAGAATTTGTGTCATACACCTTTATCTCACCTGCATTTGCTTTATGTTCTTTTACATGAATTAATCATAGCCATAAGTGCAACTATAATACTGAGTCCTGGTGACCCTAATGAATCATCAAATCTAGAGGTAGACTTAGGGATCCTCTTGACAGTTGGTGTCAGAGGTGGGATATGCTAGACTGCCAAAATATTCCAAAATATGCCAAAATATGCCAAAATATGCCCTGACTTGCCAAAATATGCCAAAAGCAAAAGAAGAATGAAGAAGCAGCAGGTGACAAGGTTTTAATGCCTGGATGGCTTTGGAGTTACCCAGGATACCAATCAGCAGCTGAGCTGCTGTGTGTTGTGAAGTAAATGTTCATCTATAGAAGTTTAAAATGATGGCTCTAACCGCAGAAGAGTAGGCTCACTGGATCATCTGGTTGCGTTAGCCTAGGCAGGCTGAAGTGACAGAGGAAAAATCTGCAGCTCAGGTGATGCCTTTGGTTTTTGTTCTTTCCTCCAATAGAGAGAAGAAAGAGCCCCAAAATACCCATGCACCACTGTCACAGTCTGTTTAAAGGAGTATAATGTTAATGCTTTTTGCACCAATTGGTGGATTAGAATGTAAACCCTTTGAGTCCTGAGAACAAAACCAGTTTCCACAACTGATTGTTTTTACATTATTGGAGTTGCAGGGAAAAGGGAAATAACAGGAAAAGAGAAGTAGTCTCCAGGTCGAGATACACTGTTAGAACTTTAATGTGTGGTTTCAGTTTGCTAAGGAACTCCCATAGAATCAGATATCTAACTCTCAGAGAGGCGTGTGACTTCCTAATCAGATGTGCATATTTTTGAGAGGGTCAGTTTGGACTGACATGATAAAAAGGACTTAGGAAAGCCTTGCTTGTCACTTGGACTTTTAATACAGCTATATGGCCCTTTGCTGACATCTAAGAAAAGCCTTTGGCTTTTTTTGAATTCTTGAATTCACAATCCTTATTACTTGGCACCTAACAACAACAAACAGCAATTATTTGGTCTTTAGGCTAAGCCTGATACTGTTTGTGGGCCTTAGGACATGAGTTGAATTAGAAGCAAGCAGAAGTTCAGTGAACGGGACTTTCACTTGGGGAATGGGGCAGACTGGGACACCCCTCAGTGGGGACAGAACCTGTGAAAACATGGATGCTGGTTGGATCACATACAAATGCCCATGGAAGAGGTTTTACTCTCTGATAGGACCACCTGAAATTGAGCTGATGTTTGGCTCTACATTTCTGATACACAGACAGTTGCATTCCTAACATGTGATTGCTTCCAAAAGCTATACACTGGAGGGCACATCCCTGGGACCATGCCCTCTCCGTCTCTGCTGACAGATCCGACTCTCACCCCCTCTGGGGAATGCCTGACTCCAGTTGGTTGCAATGGTCTGTACACTCCCTTTTCTCCTGTACAGTCACCTTAAAAGGCAGTTTGATTATTAAATGCAGCTGCTCCTAGAAAGGGATTGATTCTTTCTAGGCTGCTCACTAGATAAATGTTGTTGTTGTTGTTGTTAGGTGTCGTCGAGTCGGTATCCAACTCATAGCGACCCTCATAGGGTTTTCAATGGCTGGCTGTTTCAGGATTGCCTTGGGAGTGGATTGCCAGGTCCTTCTCCCATTTTTGCAGTGCTGGGAATCGAACTCGGGACCTCAGAGACTGCAGCGCAGTGCTCTACCAACTGAGCTAAATCCCAGCCCCCACTAGATAAATAGTCAGGACAAAAAGGTGGGAGGTTATGTAAACTCATTTGGGAACTTTTTGAAAATTCAGGATTCTGTCCTGACTGATTGCTGAACATTATGTGCCTTTCCAATTAAGCTGTATAAAAACATTTATGCAAAAATGCCTATATACCCTTGTATATAAACCTTCAAACCAAAGGTCAAAGAGGGGAAAAAATGAAAGGGCGAATTAGGAGAAAATTATAAAGTAATGATAATTATAAAGTAATAAAAGGGAAACACTGATTTTTTTCAACAAGGATTAAAAACAAATACTGGCACCTTGGGAGGAACAGGGAGAGGTTGAGAGAGGGGAAGCTATTAATGATCTTTGTTTTCAGCATTGTTTCTGGAAACTCCTCTGTTTCTATGAGGGAGAACTCCCCATGCTGTCTTTCCAAACTGCTGCAGGTGCTCTGAATCCAAACTGGCTCTTGAGCCTGGAACCACTGGGGACACAGCTGACAGTGAGACCCATAGCAGCATGGCCTCAGCCCCTGCACTTTCCACAAACTTCCTCCACAATTGTGAGGAGAAGGAAATGATGCCACAGAAAAGCAAAACTACTTGGAACTATCTCAGAAAGTCCTTCTAAAACCAAGGACTGTGCTGAATTATTAGGATTAAAGTGAGAATCTTAGGGTGGCAGGCCCCACGGTGGGAGGCCACACTAGGCTACACTGGGGTGCTGTTAACCTGTCCTGCCTGAAGAGCCTATGTTCCGCATGGCACGCCCTCCAATTGAAAATTCTGTGTTTGCACGAGTGCCGTGTATGGCTTCTGGGATTGCACTTCCTGTGTGTGTGCTCTGACTTTCATGGCATCACCTGGCCCTGGAAGGCTTCCGATCACTGGCCAGAGCTAGGTTGTCCTGCACCCATGCCTCAGGCCACCCATGCCCAGAACCAAAAGGTTCACACAGAAACTTAAGGAAATCACCTGGCTTTTTAAGACAGACCTTTATGGTTAGTGGGATTTGTTTTAACTGGCTAAGCCCCAAGACTTCTAACACAAATAACTGCAATTTGGTCCCACCCTTCTGCATGGCATCCTTGTGACATTTCACATCTGTTGTCACACTCATTGCTGGTAGACTTAAGTGTGTCCTTCATGACTCACCTGAAAGAAGACTCTGAGAAGCTGGAACCCGGTTCCCTCTAGAGTTTGCTCCCTGCACCTTTCACTTTGGTGATTTTGCTGAGGATCTTTCCCCAGTAATAATTGGCAGCTTTAAGGACAACTATGTGCTGACGCAAATCACTGAACCTAGGAGTGGGTCTAGGGGACCCCAACATAGAGACCCATTAACAATCCATTGGCCAAAGCAAGTCACATAGCCAAGTCCAAAGTCAAGGAGCTGGAAAAGACACTTTACCTATCGATTCATGGGAGGAACAGCAAAGAGCATGAATACAAAGAAGGGTGAAGAGTAGGGCCATTAATGCTGTCTACCATAATTTGTGTAAATATGTAAAGAAATGGCTAATAAGTTATTATTCCACAAAACTTCCCAGATTTTATTGGTCTATTTTGATTTCTCTCTGATTTTTTTGTTTGTTGTTTTTTAGATAAGGTCTTGCTATGCAGCTCAGGCTGGAATCAAACCTGCAATCCTCCTCCCTCCACCTCCTGCATGCTGGGGTTACAGATGTGCACTCTGTTATGGGCCCCCACAGGCTCATGTTTTAAAGACTTGGTTCCTAGCTGGTGGTGCTGTTTTGGGAAGTTGTAGAAACTTTAGAAGATGGGTGGGGTCTAGCTGGAGAAAGTAGGTCACTGGGGGTGTGTCCTTTGGGGCTGTATCTTGCCCTGGCCCTTTCCTGTATTCCCTTTTCCCTGCTTTCTGTCCACTATGTTGTGAACTGCTCTGCCCTGTCATCCTTCCCAGTCCATAGTGGACTGACAGCTCTAAAACTGTGAGGCAAAATAAATCTTTCTTCTCTATAAGTTGTTTATGTGAGATATTTCATCACAGCAATGCAAAAGTAACTAGCCCACACTGTTTCTCTTATCTGCCTTCAACAACTGTCACTTAGCTTTACAACAGAACTTGTCCTTGATTATCTAGTTTTTTCTTCAAATTCCTTATGAAAATATATCCTCTCCCCAAATGCTATCAGCTTCTAAAATAGAATGTCACACTCCCTAAGTTTCTTGGTGCCACCTGAAAGCCTTTTTATGACAAAGCCTGAGGGGAATTGGCTAATGTGGTATACAAGGCCTCATGAGTCATGTCCAGTCTCTAACTTTGTGTTAATTCATCCAATAAATGTTCATGTGTAAGACACTTTCCAGGGACTGGGCAAAGAAAGTGGACAAAACTGATTTAAGTTTTCATGGTCCTGTGCACGATATTAATCAAATTCTCCAGGACTAAGGTATTAGAATCAAATCAACAAGAGCACAGCTATAAACCAAATGCCAATACACCATTCACAATGGAGATGTGCCTTTCCAGTAATCAAAATATCCACATGGAAATATCTGGTAAAGATTCATTTTATTTTTTAGTATTTGTCATTGTTAGGTGCCATTGAGTTGGGTCTGACTCATAGTGACCCTCACAGGGTTTTCAGTGGCTGATTGTTTCAGGATTGTTTTGGGGAGTGCATTGCCACATCCTTCTCCCATTTTTGCAGTGCTGGGGATCTAAGGAAGATTCTTATTCCATCAGCTAGCTAAGAAGTTTATATTTCCTTTTAGAATTTTACACATTTTTGTCTTTGGTTTAGGATGAGCTTTTTATGACCTTTTCTAACTCACTAGTTTCCTCCTCTTCTTGTGTATGTAGCTAGAATACTTTCCCCAGTCTCCCTTGCAGCTTTTGCCATTTTTTCTTCCAATACACCTGCCCAATGTCACTGGCTTTAACCTTTGATGGGGGCAGTCAAAGATGAACTATGAGGGCCCCAAACACGAATGGCCACCCTTGACCTATCTGACAACTCTGCCCAGGACAGCCTGGCTTAGTTTTAAATATATGCAAATAATTTAAAACTGCACATATCTATTGTACTTAAAGAGTCCATGAAAGTAGCCATACAACAGAAAATAGTTGCACCTTAAATATTTGTTGAGACTTTGACCTAACTTAGGGCTGTAGGTCTAGATATATACCCCCTATTTGTACCATGGGCACTAATACAAAATGCAAACTAACACAACTAAACAACAGTCATAAATTTGTAGTGAGTGGTGACCAGTTCTCTACCTCTACTATGACATCATCCAAGGAAGCAGACTTATTTTAGAAGAGCATGTAGCCTGGTGTGGTAGCACACAGCTACCATCCCAGCACTCAGGAGGGAGAGACAAGAGGATCTGGGCTACACAGGGACACTGTCTCAAAAAGCAAACAAAAAACGGTAGTTATAAAGCAGTGTGTTTTCTGATTTTTGTTCTAATTAACCTTTAATTTTGCAGATAATCAAAATGGTAACTTTTTTGAACTGCATAAATCGAAAAGGATTCCTTGGCTACAGAAAATTCCAGTGGGTCTCTCTGATGGTTAATTTTTTGTGTCAACCTGGCTGAGCCAGGTACTCAGATGTTTGAATGAACACTATTCTGGATGTTTCTCTGAGTACATTTTGGGATGAGATTTACATTTAAGTCAGTGGACTCTGGGTAAAGCAGATTGTCTTACATGATATAGGTGAAACTCATCTAATCAGCTGACATTCTGAATAGAACTAAAGGCTGACCTTCCCTGAGCAAGTGAAAGTGAAATTTTTTGGCCCTCTGGCCTTCAGAGTTCATTTACAACATGGACTCTTCCTGGTCCTATAACAGAGTGCCTTTGAATTCAACCATAACATTCTCCAGAGTCTCCAACCCACTGGCCTCTCCCATGAAATATTGGACTCACCAAGCCTCCACAGTCAAATGAGCCAATTCCTTAACACACTCCCAGCCTACACCTTGTTCCTTCTGTTTCTCTGGAAATTCCTGACTAATGCAGTTTCCAAATCAAACTCTGCTATCTTCTTTACTACAGAATTCTTTCTTATAGCTCTATCCCCACTGTCCTTCACATATGAGTCAGGGAGATGAAACCTGCATGTTTTTCTCAGAGCTGCATGTACCATTGCTCCAGATGACTTTCTTTCCCAAGGCCAGCCACATGGGGACTGGAGAATGAGGGAAACAACAATAAGGCACATTTCTGAAAGCTTATAGCTGAGTGTGTAGAAACGCTGGCACTGTGGACCAATCTGGAATAATTTTACCTCTCTTTCATACAATAATAGCCCATTCACATTTGGTGAACAGGAAGGTTGATCGACACTCTAACTTGTGTAGATCCTGGAATGCTAAACAATACAGTGTCAAGCGTATAAAATATGCTTATGCTGTACTTTTAGTCTTTTCCATGGTACTTGTATGACTGGCTAGATCTGATTAATTACAAATTCTATGTGATTTTTTTCATATAAACCCTCCAGTACAGTGCTCCCCCCTCACCAACCACCATGCCCTTCAAACAATAAAAACTTTAATAAACCAAACAAAATCTCCCTAGCCTGGACCACTCTGACCTGCTTGCCATCAGAAAACACCTTCCCAGCGTTGCCAAAGAGCTGAGGCTGTGGAGAAACACTTTGACCACGTCCCTCTCCCCGCCCCTGTCCTGTTCTTACTCCTAACTGGCTGAAGGATGGACACCTCCAGCCAATCACCATTCCGCAGGGTCCTCCTCTCGCGCGTCTTTCAAAGGTTTCCTAGGAACCAATGAACGGTTAGAGGGTGAGCCAGGGCTCCGGAGGAGGAGTAAGAAACAGAAAGAGGATCTGATTGGTACCCAAAAGACGCCGCGCCCCACCTCCCTGCAGGATGTACCAATGAGTTGGGCGGAGGGGCGGGCTCAGCGCGGGGCAGCAGAAGAGACGCAGGTGCTGCGCGGGGAGGAGGCACTGGTCACTGCTTGCGGGGTCCTGCAATGAAGCCGGTGAGTTGGACAGGCCGGGGTTGGAGGAACGGTACCGCAGGGACAAGTGCTGTCCCGGAAGCCAGTTCTTGGACCAAACGCGCAGCCTGGGCCTGCTCGCTGCACGACTTGCATTAACGTCCTGTGGGTCGGGGAGGTGCCGCCTCTTCACACCCGCAAAAGTGAGGGCTGCAAAGAAGCGGGACGCTGCGGAGTAGGGTTGGCGGAGGATGAGGGGAGGTCTGACGTTCGCTCTGCGCCTGCTGGGGGCTGGCACCTGGCGCCCGGGGGTTCTCTTACACCTCTTGACATCCCTGCCAAGAAGGCCGATCCCTGTTGTACGGAGAAAACCGGGGCATAGAGAGCTTAAGTGTCTCCGCGTGGCAGCCGCTGCGTACTCTAGGGTGTCCAGGTGCGCCGTGTGCCCACTAAGGAAGATCATGAATGCTGTCATGCCCTAGTTAGTGAGCGACATCACAACTGCCACCATCTCCCAGGGCCTTCTGGCACTGCAGGCTCAGAATCACTGGCCATGGGGAAGCTGAAACTTCTACCTTGTTAGGATTTATACACATCTGGCTGCAAGCGGTGGGGTGAGCGGGTCACACGAGCCTAAAGGATTCATCAGAATTACTTTAAAGAAAAAATGCTAGCAGGAACTGACAACGCCCCACCTGACTCATGTTGCCTACCACTAGGGTTAACACCCTATTGAAGGGGCTTCCTTTGGGTTCAGTTGATTATAATACTATGTTGTTGTTAGGTGCCCTCAAGTCGGTATCTGACCCATGGCAACCCTTCATACAACAGGTGAAACACTGTTGTCGTGCTTCTCTGGTATTCATGGGGTTTTCAATGGCTGATTGATTTTGGGGAGTGGGTTCCTGGGTCCTTCTCCCAAGCCTACAGCACCTGGTGTTCCCAGGCGGTCTCCCATCCAAGTACTAACCAGGCTCAACCCTGCTTAGCTTCTGAGATCTAATGGGATTGGATGCCCCAGTGGTATGGCTGCAGGTTATAATTCTACGTTGTTGTTGGTACGTGCCATCGAGTCAGTATCCGACTCACAGTGACCCTGCATACAACAGGCGAAACACTATTGTCAGTGCTTCTCTGCTGTCCATAGGGTTTTCAATGGCAGATTGATTTTTGGGTTGCCAGGTCTTTCTCCCAAGCCTACAGCACCTGGTGTTCCCAGGTGGTCTCCCATCCAAGTACTAACCAGGCCCGACCCTGCTTAGCTTTCGAGATCTGATGGGATCAGATGCCACAGAGCTACAGCTGCAGACTTAATTCTATAGATAGATCTAAAGCAACTGAAATCTATAACCTAAATTGGCTCTGTCATATGATCCTCTAGTAACAAACAAGACCATTATAGAATGTAGCTTCAGAGATAGATGGCATTTAGGTGGATATACTTGCTAATCCCTGATTCCATATGGGAGGACTTCAGCTGTCCTTCAGTCCTAGCCTCTTTCTCCACTTGTGCCCAGAAAGGAAAAGTAGGTTATCTGATCCCTGAGTTTGGGAGGAACTAAATACAAGTAACTCAACCTTTTCTTCCCTTCTTTCTTGGGGTCTACCTGCCTGCCTCCAGAAGGTGCTTTCTGGTCCACATTCTGCCACACAGGAGCGCTGGGTTGTTCATCACTGCCTGTGAGTGGGTGGATCAGTCTGTCTAATTCTGGGGTGAAGAAGTGACAAGTTCACTCAGCCATAGCTTTAAGCTACATCCTCCATTTGAGACTCAATGAAACTAACATTTTAATCTACGTTTGAAGTTCTAATATCTAATCTCTCAGTTGGTTCCAATTGAAGAGTGGGGAAAAGGTGTGCTTATTGAGTGGTCCTTTAAAATTCCAACTGGAGTATAGAAGTCTCCCATGTAGAAATGCTGCCTCCAGGATTAAGTTCCTACTACTTAGATCAGCACATAAGAGCCATCTAAATCTTTGTAGTCCACTGCTTCATAAACTTGTGAGGAGGATGGTTCACGTGTGCTCCACCCAGAACACACACCAAACTGCTAGGCTGTATGAGGGTTTTTTTTTTTTTTTTTAAGAAGTGTGGTTAAAACTACTTCACCAGTTTCATGTGTTCTATTTCATCTCTTCTTTGATTATTACAGTTCCTAAATATACAAGCCCTTCCTTTTTTGCCTTGTCTTAATTTCTTCCCCATCTGCCTAGAAACCCCTTGTTCTTCCTTCAAAACCCAGCTTAAGCATCTCTGTGAAGCCCTCTGCAGCACCCTAAGTGGTCAGTCTTCCCCTTCTCAACTCGACAGTGGATACTTTCCACATCCATTTTACCACTTAAACATTTCTCCTATAATCTTACACACATCTGCCTCTTCAGCTAGACTGAAGGCAGGCTGTATGTCACATGGATCTTTGCTTGTCCATAGCTTAACAAATGAAGGTGTCTGAGAAATATTTGTGAATGAATGAACAAATCCCCCAACTTCGCCATTGAGGAAAACTCAGAGCCAGGATAAACTGAAATGGCTTGTCCAAGATTATGCCAGAGCCAAGACCAGCAGCCACATTTTTTGGCTGCCAGTCCAACTCTCTTTCCACTGTGCAGTGTTGTGATTAAGAGGATGATAAATAGTAATCACTTATTATTGATAGTGCTGATCTCTCTGATAGTCCAGACTAATGACCAAATAAATTGTAAATATGAATTCAGTGGGTGGTTAAGGATCAGTTATGTTAAAACTTCATGTAAATAGTCTTTACAGTTAACATAATTTTCTTCTTTTGAAGCCTATTTCAATACAAGCAAGTGAGTTCGACTCCTCAGATGAAGAGCCTATTGAAGATGAACAGACTCCAATTCAGATCTCATGGTATGTTAGTATTTCTGAACAATGTTGAACCAAAATATTTAATGCTGTGTCATAATCTTTGTTCAGTGTAGTGTATATAATTGAAAATATTGACTTATTCTCTGCTGCAGATTCTATAATTCTAATCTTTAAGGAATCTTCCTACTCCATGACTTATTCATTTTCTACAAATAAGGCATTTTATCTTTAGACATTGAGAAAACTTCAATGGAAGCAAGTAAGGAGTAGGGGTAGGATTTTGAAATGATCTCCCACCAAAATCTACTTATTAAGACAAGAGATAGTATACCAAGAGTAGGATGAGAAATTGCATCCTTTATCTTTAAGTTAAATCCTAGTTAATACTTAGAATTATTTGTCACAGTAATGCATCTATCAGCAGACTCTGTTTAAGATGAATAGCCACATCAGTATAATAGCCCAAAAGAGTTTCTATCTAAAATCAACCTCCAGGTCTTGGCAAGTGACTTATGGTTATGCCAGATTCTGTACAAACAGCAATGAAATGCTTTTTCTCATCTCTATAAATAATCTCTCTCCCTGGGAGAGCACCATTACCTACTGTAAGAAGAGAAATAGAGTGTTAGCATTGTCCCCAAAGTTCTTTTGTATTGCCATCAAATACCTCCCATTTTTCCCCTTTGGGCACTCCTTACAACCCCAAATCCTTGCTCCTTTTTTGTAGTGCTAGGGGTTGAACTTGGGGCCTTATGGATGCTGGCCAGGCACTCTACCACTGAGCAAATCTTTAACCCCTAAACCCCTTTTGAAATCCAAAAACTAATTTTTTTTTTGGTCCTGGGGGTTGAACCCAGGGCCTTGCACTTGCATGCTTTGCAAGTGCTGGACCACTGAGCTGCACCCCAGCCCTTTTTTTTTTTTTTTTTTTTTTACTTTTTTTGAGACAGGGTCTCACTAAGTTATGCAGACTGCCTGTGGTCTCAAACTTGTGATCCTCCTGCCTCCGCCTCCCAAGCCACTGGGATTATAGGTGTTTGCCACCACTCCCAGCCAAAAACTAATTTTCAATGCCATTTTTTTTCTCATTCTGATGAGATGAACCCAGGGCATTGTGCATGCTAGGCAAGTGCTCTACCACTGAACTGTACCCCCAGCCCTGTTTTTATTTTTTATTTTAAGACTGTGTCTCGAAGAGTTGTGTAGACTGCCTTTTGCCTCCAACTCACAATCCTCCTACCTTTACCTCCTGAGTCTCTGAGATTATAGGTGTGTACCACAGTGCCTGGTCCAAATGATATTTATATGATGCCTCTTGTTTTCCTCTACATTCATATTCTGACTTGCAGGTAAGGTGAGCCTCTGTGCCTGAGTACTGCAAACTGGGAGTATGATTTCTTGAAATTATTTCATTTTAATCAAAATTTATTATAATAAATAATGGGTTGTCTGTGGTTTCCATTATATAGTATTGTCTTTTAAGGTAGTCCTGCCAAAAAATATGAAAATAGTAATGTAAAATGAATATTAAAGATGGGATTTTCAGATGGTCGTTTTTCAGCTAGTTTACATAAGGTTACTACAGGTTGAACATCCCTAATGTGAAACCTGAAATGCTCCAACATCCAAAACTTTTTGAATGTCATGTTGGCATTCAAAAGGTTTTGGATTTTAGAGTATTTTGGATTTTGGATATTCAGATTAAGGACGTTCAACTAGTAAAGTCTATGCAAATATTCCAAAATCCCAAAACTCTGAAATCTGAACTACATCTGATCTCAAGTATTTCCAATAAGAGTTACTCAACCTGTAATACAAAATATCACAGGTAGCATACCATAGGATAATTTAAAAATACTTTGTATACTACATGTTGGTCATTTAAGCATTGTTATCATTAAAGTAAACTTAAAATAACTTGAGACTTAAATTGTAACCAAGTAAATAAGTCCCTGTTTTAAAATTTTCAGTCTTTCTATTGATATGACTTTTTGTTTTGTTATTTCTGTAAAACTTCAATTTCAAACACCCTTACTCAATGGCAAGTACTGATGCTAAGATGAGTTTCTAGAAAAACTAAACTACATAAATTTTTTTTTCAGGCTACCTCTGTCACGAGTTAATTGTTCTCAGTTTCTCGGTTTATGTGCTCTTCCAGGTGGGTAACCCTGTAATTGGCTTCCTACTAATATATTTAGGAGAAGTTTTGTCAGCTCACATCATTGTGTGAACTGAGCAATAAGAGGGTTGTATAGACCATCACTGGGGAACTCTTAGAAGCCTTCATGTGGGTTTTAGAGAAAGGAACATAGCTCCACTCTTCAACCCTTCCAGATCTGCATTCAGAGCTCCACATTTCTAATTTACCTATCTTAATAAAACTTAAACCATGGGGTACAAATGAGGCTAACAACTACAGCCAGGAACTTGTTTAAAAAACACACAGAATACAGATTCCTGGATTAGAGTTCCTTCAACTGGAATCTGTGAATCCCTGTAGTTATGTTCCGAAGAATCTTAAGAAATCAAAATACACATTCAAAATGTAATTGAAGCATATAAATGATCCTGTGGAATGACTTTCTAAAGTAACCATGTGTGTGTTTGAATATGCTTTGTTACATATGATCCAAAATTGACTTTTTTTTACTTGCTTTATTACTACTTATAGGTTGTAAATTTAAAGATGTTAGAAGAAATATTCAAAAGGATACAGGTATGTATGTAGAATATGAGACAACCACACTAATAGGTTTTTTTTATTGAAAATCTTCATTAAAAAGAATGGAATGTAGTCTTTTCTGAACATACAAAATATTTGATATTTTGTGGCATTTCAAACTATAAACCTTTTTTTTTTTTTTTGGAGACAAAATCTCATTGCGTTAGCTCAGGCTGGCCCAGAACTTGCTATGTAGAGCAGTTTGGCCTCGAACTTGTGTCAGTCCTCCTGCCTCAGCCTCTCTAGTGCTGAGATTACAGGTGTATGCCACCACACCCACCTAAAACTATAAACTTATTCTAATATATGAAGAGGTATTTATGAAGGCACAGAGAACTTAGCATTTATCTAAACAAGGCTTTGCTTTTTACTGACTATTGTAGTTATAGTATACGTATGAACTGCATTTGAGGTTAGAATGTTTAAGGTAAAGGGAGAAACGCATACAAATAGAAAACTTAAATGTTGCACTGCCCAGATCTTTGAACATACTTTTCCTTATAGACTTCACTGTAGTAGTAGAAATTAAGCCCAAGCAGATAACCCAGAAACAGCATTGAAATCATTCAGGCTGGATAGAAAATTTAGAAAGCCAGTGTCCAGGTGGGCAAGACGGAATCAACTGGTTCTTCTGGGCCCAAGGATGTCCATACCAATTTAGCAGTCAAGTCCAAAACTCTTGATAGTCTACCCCAGTTTGGAATTTGCATATTATATGATACCAACAAGTGAATTTTCAAAATATTCTGATTGGCCTGGAATATCTCAAGCCTACTAATCCCATCAACATCCTTATAGTTCTAGAAAGTAAAAGTATCTATTGCTTGATTCTGACCAGTACAGATTTTTTTTTCTTTTTTTTTTTATTATTGGACATTTTTAATGTACACCTTAATGTGATTAATTCTGACATGCTTTTCATTGTGGCATTTACATATATATGCATTTTGATGTACATTATTCATATAGGTGCCCCCTTACCCTCTTGTATGCTTCCCCCACACACACCCTCCCCATCTAAGTCTTCTCTATCATTTACTTGGTAATATTTTTCTATATGTACTTGAGTTCCAGTTCTGTTTAAGGTAGAAATTTTTCCTGTAGTGAACTTTGTTATTATCTTGTCAGAATAATCGCATACATTTTCTAGACCATTTATATTGACACCATTCTTAGCTTTTTTTTTTTCCGTTTTATTTTGATCCGACCTTTGAATAGGATGTTTCCTCCTTATAATTTTGATTCAACTCCCACATATGAGTGAGAACATGTGGTGTTTCTCTTTCTGAGCTTGGGTTCGTTCACTTAAAATAATTTTCTCTAATTCCATCCATTTTTCTGTGAATGACCCTATTTCATTTTTCTTGATTGCTGAGTAGTATTCCATCGTGTATATGTACCATAGTTTTTTTATCCATTCTTCTGTTGAAGGGCACTTTGGTTGATTCCATATCCTTGCTATTGTGAAAAGTGCAGCATTGAACATGGAGATGCAGGTGTCTCGGTGGTATGATGACCCATCTTCCTTAGGGTAAATTCCCAGTAGTGTTATAGCTGGGTCATAGGGTAGATCTATTTTCAGTTTTTTAAGATATCTCCATATTGATTTCCACAGTGGCTGGACCAATTTACAGCTCTACCAACAATAGTACAGATTGTTTTAGTACAGATAGTTCAATCTGTACAGATAGTACAGATTGTAATAGTACAGATTATTTTTTAACTTTAAAATCCTTTTCTGGTTGTTCTGGACAATCAGTTTGCTAATGTACTTTCTTTTATTTATTCCTTACCTACCAAAAAAGACTTAGCAGTTAATCAGCTAATACCTGAGATAGACAGATATATATATATAGATAGATAGATAGATATATATCTATATATATATATATTGTTGTTGTTGTTGTTAGGTGCCGTCGAGTTGGTATCCGACTCATAGCAACCCTCTGTACCACAGGGGAAACACTATTGTCAGTGCTTCTCTGCTGTTCATCGGGTTTTCAATGGCAGATTGATTTTTGGGAGGGGGTTGCCAGGTCCTTCTCCCAAGCCTACAGCTTCTGGTGTTCCCAGGCGGTCTCCCATCCAGGTACTAACGAGGCCCGACCCTGCTTAGCTTCCGAGATCTGACGGGATCGGATGCCACAGGGCTACAGCTGCAGGCTATATATATATATATATATATATATATATATATATATATATATATGTGTGTGTGTGTGTGTGTGTGTGTGTGTGTGTGTGTGTGTGTGTGTGTGTGTGTGTGTGTGTGTGTGTGTGTATGTGTGATATATATATATATATATATATATATATATATATATAGTCTTACACTTACAGTACATCTCAATTTGGACTTGCCACCTTTCAACGACATATCTAGAGGGTCATGGGAAAAGGCACTGTACATTAATAGTTAAATGTCCTTGGATAGGGGGACAAAGATCAGCCAGAATTATTTATCTCAAACCAAATGCTCCAGGGTGAAAATTGCCATAAGGAAGTTCCAGTGTGTAGAATTCTTATAGTACTGTTTCTTGGTTCATATCATTATAGTGAAAACAGCTAAGCCATTTAAGTTTAATACATTGTTGTAATACTTTATTTTCTAGAGACTTAATCCATAAAATTAAGTACATGTTTGTGTGGTACAGTGCAGATAGGAGGAATACAAGAGCTCTGGTTGGAAATATTTATGTATTTTTAATGCTTGCATTTAAACAAATGGTAAAGTTGATTAAGTAGCAAGCATGGTTGATTTTTGTGAGAAAAATTTTAAAATGTGTATCATTTCTTCTCAAGAGTTTGGTTTTAAGTATTAGATATTTTTAAGTTTATTTAAAAATCGTATTTATTGCAAAAATTTTTACAAGAACATCAATATAATTGGCTCATCTTTAAATTCAGTAGAAGACACTTTGACATATAAATCAACCAGGTTTAATTCTAATCACCAAAGTTATTGATATTGTTGTTGTTAGGTGCCATTGAATCCAGTCAGACTCATAGCAACCATATGTACAACAGAGTAAACACTCCTTGACACTGTGCTGTGCTCTGCTCGGCGCTATGTGAGTGCTTCTCTGCTCCTCATAGGGTTTTCAATGCCTGATTGTTTCGGGAGTGGATTGCCAGATCCTTCTCCCATAAAAGTATCAAAAGACATTTCAGATTTATAAACTGTCACTTAAGAAATGTAATTCCATAGTCTCCTTGACCATATTTAAATTTGTAAATGTTTTGTACCTATGTGTCTGTGTGTATCCTGGTCTGTTGGCAGAAGAACTAAAGAGCTATGGTATACAAGACATATTTGTTTTCTGCACCAGAGGGGAACTATCAAAATATAGAGTCCCAAACCTTTTGGACCTCTACCAGCAGTATGAAATTATCACTCATCATCATCCAATCCCAGATGGAGGGACGCCTGACATAGCCAGCTGCTGTGAAATAATGGAGGAGCTTGCAATCTGTCTCAGCAACAACCGAAAAACCTTAATACAGTATGTTCTCCTTTCCTCCATAAACTACATAAGGAATGCTCCAGTACAAATGATCTGTTGAGTTATTCAGTTATTGCCTACATCCTATTTTTGTTGTGAGGATTAAAAGGACATAACGCATGGAAAGTATTAGCACAATGCCTGGTGCAGAGTAACTAGTCAGATATTTAGTGTTCTTACTTTCCAAGCATAAGAACAATAAATAAGTAGATTAAATAAGTAGATTTGGGCTTTTGTTTTGTGTTTTTGAGACAGAGTCTCAATATGGTATTCAGGCTGGCCTGGAACTTGCTATGTAGACCGGGCTGGCCTTGAACTCACTTTGGTCCTCCTGCCTCAGCCTGCAGAGTGCTGCAATTACAGGTGTGGGCCACCACACCCAGCAGATTTGGAACTTTCAAGAATAAGATTACAAGGAGGTCTCCTCCTCTTCCTCTCCCTTTGTCTTAGTCCTTCAATTGCCATTTTGGCACACCCATCCCCTGCTACCAGAAAGGTGGGGCATTATTCTTGTTATATAATGCCTCACTTGTTGGTTAGCCTGTCAGTTGTTTAGTTGCTTTTTATAGCAAGAAAACAGTTTTTTTCAGAAGTCACAATAACAAAAATCATCCCCAAGTAATTTTTAAAAATATGATTTGAAAATTACATTTGATATGAATTCACTACCAAAATGAAACACGACTGACATTGTTTCTCA
Source organism: Pedetes capensis (assembly GCA_007922755.1). NCBI lineage: Eukaryota > Metazoa > Chordata > Mammalia > Rodentia > Pedetidae > Pedetes > Pedetes capensis. The sequence continues at coordinate 97,216 of VMDO01004152.1, forward strand.
GTGGCTGTAAAAGCACAAAGCTGCTGGTAAGAATGTTTAAAACACAATAAATGGGTTAAGGAAAGGGAAAAAAAATTAGAAGAAAGTAGCTTGGAGAAAGGTAGGTGTGGCAATGGGTGGTGGATTATAGCACTACCAAGATGAGAAATAGTGCTGTAGATAACAAATAATAGATGCTTTGCTGGAAGTTAGAGCAAAGGAATGTCAGCCACAACAAGAAAACCAGTCTCTCATTGTGCTTATTGTACATGTTGTATCCTAATAAGCCCCTCATTCATTTCTTGAACAAGGCAGGCTATTAAATAGTTTGATAAAGTGCCTAAGGTCATTGCTGAAAGTATACAAACTATACAAATAGCCACCTTGTCCCAGGGCACCTAGTGAAAGAGCAACTCTTCTCCTTAAACCTGCATCCCAGAGACCTCATGTCAATAGTGCCAGTTCTGAGGGCAAATCCTCTAGGACAAGGGTCTTTGGTGACATAACACCCATTTGTGACCAAACTAAACTCTGATATGCAGAGAACCACAGCTTGCATAATAGGGAATAAAGAAATAGAAGCCATCCTACAACCTATAGTTTCCAGACTTTCTCTAAGGAAAAGTATAGTCAGTCTTTCATCTAGTTGTAATTGTAAAGGCAAAATTTCAGAATATGGTTGGCTATGCTTAATTTTCTTAAAAGTATAGAGTAGACAATGTTAATTAGATGCAACTAGTGAAAATTATTTTCCTATTTTTAGGCCCATTTTTCAAAGAAATTCTGAGATTTTTTTCAAGTAAGTGTTTGAAAGCAGCATCACCTGAAGTTTCCAGAACTCAAACTTGTTCCGTTTAGTGAAGTGTAACACATTCTACTCTAGCAGGCTCTGCCAAACTAATTGCCATGATGTTTGAACAGTATACAAGCAAGACAGACAGATGGATGGGTGATCTTGTACATGGGGAATGTTTGAGGTTCCCATAAAATGAAGCATCTAATGGCTGGAATTTTTCCTTGTTCTAGAGCTTTCAGAGGTATCCTACAGTGACTGCGTTGTTTGGACAAAGATAATTTCCTGTCCATTCGGCTGTCTTTGAGTACTGCATTGCCAGACAGTGTGCAGTTTATCCCTCAGAAACAGGATCTGGTAAAATTTTTCACCATCCTGTTCTCTGCTGGTGAGATCTCACTGGTTCTGCCTGGGCATTTTCAGCCCTTTATAAAATCAATGAACAATGCCTACTGTATTACATTGTTTCTTTGGGCTCTTGTAATACAGTACCACAAACCAGTTGACTTAAAATACAGAAATTTATTCACTCCCAGTATAGAGGCTAGAAGTTCAAAATTAAGGTATCAACACAGCTGTCTTCTCTCTGAGACTCTGAATAGAATCTTTCCTTGCCTTTTCCTAGCTTTTAATGGTGGCTATCAGTCCTTGTCATTCCTTGGCTTATAGCTGCATTACTCCAGTCTCTGCCTCTGTCATCATAGGATTTTTCCTGGGTGTCTATAATCCTCATATGGTGTTTTCCCCTTTTAAGGACACTAGTTACATTGGATTAAGACCCACCTTTTGATTACATTTATAAAGACCATATTTCCAAACAAGATCACATTCACAGGTATCAGGGATAATGATTTCAGCATGTAATTTGCAGAACATAATCCAACCTGTAGCACCTACCTACTGTGGTTCAAACACTGAGACTACAAAATGAGGCATAGTCTCTACCCTCAAGGAATGCACAGTTCACAACACTACATGGAAGTACAGTACGACCCCAGCACACAAGACGGTGTCATTCTGTTGGAACACAAAGGCATTTCAGGAAATGAAATTAGAACTGGATTTTGAAAGATGACTTAGTTGTTCATCAGTAGCACCAGGAATAAAGTAGTATTAATCTTGCAGAAAGCCACTGAAGTGATCTACCTCTCTGTATATTTACATGGTAGATCCAGATGTCTGTGAAACAAGCTTATATCTAGGATACATTGTAGAAAGCAAATTCATGAGTAATTCTGGAGGTCAGTACCATTTTGGTCCTCTATCTCAAAGGTTCCCAACCACCAGCCCGTGGACTGGTACCAACTGTGTTTACATTTGTGTTTGCAGCCGCTCCCCATCCCTCGCATTACAGCCTGAGCTCTGCCTCCTGTCAGACCAGCATCCCCCACCCCCACCCTCACCCTAGTCCATGCAAAATAGCCATCCACAAAATGGATCCATGGTGCCAAAAAGATTGGGGACCACAGCTCTATCTCACATCTTATAATAAGATATGTATGTACAGCTTTACCTATAATACACTACAGTTCATGATAATAAATCATCAGTCCTAAATTAGGTTTAGTATACCCTCTAAACAAGTTAAAAGATGTGTGATATACTTTTTTAAATCTTTGCAAATGATTTTAATGAATGTTTTGAGGGTTGCTCTTCATTTTTCTAGAATATCCCGTTTTTTATAACTGTTCTTTTCTTCACAATGTTAGGTTAAAGCAGCTGACATTCATTTATTCTTTATTATCCCAGCCTCTGTTCTAAACTCTTTACAAATGCTCCTTCATCTAATCCTCACTCTGATGTAGGTCCTATTGCTAATCTGGGTAGAGGCCCAGAGAACCTGAAGAACGAGCTAAGCTTTACACATTTAATAAAGGGTAGATCCAGGACTCCAGTCCCTGCCCCAAACCTTCATGATCTGCTACCTCTGTACACACTTTTGAGATAAGCGAAGGATTATTGTGTGGACAGCATTTTTCCCATAACCACTCAGGTTTTGTCTAAATGATAGAGGAAAATAACAAAAATGAGCAGTTAGTTAAAATAGTCTGATTCCTATCTGTTGAATAACATGCTCCATTCCTCAGATGTGTATCTGGGGGTTTAAAGAGATCAATAAAAAGGCCCTGCCTACCTTGACACTTAGAGGTGTTCAGAATACCTCCCAACAAATAAATAAGCACATTTTGTTTTTGGTTGATTAATGAAACAATATTACTCTGTTTGTGCAAGGTGCTGTGCTGGGTATTAGTTATAAACAGTAGGCAGAAGAGCAAGTCTTTAGTTGTATCTTAGGATGGAATGAAAATGTACAAACTTCAAAATTATATTTCCCTTTCAGCTGTTACGGAGGACTTGGGAGATCTTGTCTTGGTAAGAAATATATTTTCATTATTTATTTAACCTGAAAATAGGCAAACTCGTGCTTCTGGGCCATGTGCTTGCTTTATATTAAAATGAGACAGAAGACAATATAAAAGGGTTGGAGGTGTGGCTCAATGGTAGCACCATGTGCAAGACCCTGGATTCAATCTCCAGCACTAGGATGGATGGCTGGATGGATACATACATACATACATACATTCCACACAATATACATTTTCCAGACTCAAAGGATTATTTAAGGCCCTAAACTTGGTGTTCAGCAGAGAGCTTGGATAGGAGTGGGATGTACTTTACACTTTGTTCTAGAGTAATCTGCAAAATGTGATATATAATCCTTAGCACCTGCATTTTTTACAATTTCTCATGTTCTTCTTCTATAGGTGTTACAATACTGTCAGTAACTTCTAAGAATATCCATAACTTGTTGTTGTTGTTGTTAGGTGCTGTCCAGTCTGTATCCAACTCATAGCGACCCTACGTACAACAGGCAAAACACTATTGTCAGTGCTTCTCTGCTGTTCATAGGGTTCTCAATGGTGGATTGATTTTTGGGAATGGGTTGCCAGGTCCTTCTCCCAAGCCTACAGTATCTGGTGTTCCCAGGCGGTCTCCCATCCAAGTACTAACCAGGCCCGACCCTGCCTAGCTTCTGAGATCTGACGGGATCGGATGTCACAGGGCTACAGCTGCAGGCATCCATGACTATCATAAGTATAAAGACCAAAGTTAATCATTTGCTGTATGTTAAATTTAAAACTTTTTAAAACGTGCTGGAAAAAACAAAAACATTTCATGAAATGACTTACTAGAATAATAGTTATTACTTTTATTGTTGAACAGCATCAAAATGAAAAGCTTTTGTGCTTCAAAGGACATTATCAAAACAAAAAGACCACCCACAGAATGGGAAAAAATATTTGTAAATCATATATTTGATAAGGGGCTTGAATTCAGAACACATCCATAAAATAATTTTATAACTCAATATAAAAAGACAAACAATCCAATTTTAAAATGGGCAAAGAATCTGAAAAACATATTTCTCCAAACAAAATATATAAATAGTCAATAAGCACATGAGAAAGACACAAAACATCATTAGTCATCAGGGAAATGCAAATCAAAACCACCTGTTAGGATAGCTATCATTTTCAAAAAATTGGAAAATAACAAGTATCATTGAGAATGTGAAGAAATTAGAACCCTCTCATACACTGGTGGCAGAAATGTAACATGATACAACTCGTTTGGAAAATTAATCTGTTTTCAAAACATATGGAGTTACTATATGACTCAGCAGTTCCACTCCTAGGTATATATACAAAAGAAATGAAACATATGTTCACATGAAAATTTGTATACAAATGTTTACAGCAGCATTAATTGTAGCAAAAACAGTGGGAAACAGTCCAAATGTCCATCAATGGATGAATGGATGAATACAATGTGATATGTCCATGCAATGGAATATTATTTAGCCATAAAAATGAATGAGCAGATATAAACCACAGTATGTATGGACCTTGAACACATTATAAGTGAAAGCAGTCAATCACAAAAGACCACATATTGTATGATTCCATTTCAATGAAATGCCCAGAATAGGTATATGTATAGACAGAAAGTAGATTAGTGGTTGCTTAAGGCAGAGACTACAGAGGTAATAAGGAGGGGCTTCTTTTTAAGGTAAAGAAAGTGGTCTAAAATTTACCTTGGTGATGGTGGCACATATCTATGGATATACTAAAATTCACTGAAGTATGTACTTTAAATGATGAATTATAATGTATATGAATTGTATCTCAACAAAGCAGTTAAAAGCTGCATGTTATACTTTCATTCAGTCACACAGTTATCTAAGATTATAATTTAACTGTCAAAAAAAAAGCACTAAAAAGTACCAATCTTTTAATTCCTTTGGAACAATTACACCAAACTAAGTCTGTCAGACATCCTACCCTATCACTAGTTAGTTAATGCTGTGTTGTTGTTCTGTCCTGTTCTCTTAGTAGCCGCTTGTCTCCTTCTCTACCTGTCTGACACAGTATCACCACAGCAAGCCATAGACTGCCTGCGAGACATAAGAGGATCCGGGGCAATACAGACCATAAAGGTAAGGAGCTTGACTGTTCCTGTTTGTTTGTGGTTAAGAGCAGCCTGTTTCAAATACAGCAAAATATACAATCAAGAGGGCACTAAGGTGAAAACCCAAAGCATGCTATTATTAAACACAATTGTTATTTTTTAACTTATGTTTAAATATAAGCCAGAAACCTGCAAAAGCCCACACAGTATTTTAAATAAAATAATGAAGTTTAAGCTTTCCAATTTACTCTTCCAGGATCTACCACTGCTCAGCTTTTGTCCCATTCAGTTTTGGGAATGGATCTTCTCACTTAGAATAATGAGATGGTTACTATAAACTTGGTAGTTTCTTGGTTAGATTTTTTACTAAAAAGCCTAAAGAAGATCCTACCATATCTCCCAAACATTGAATAATGACAGATTAATGGCATTAAAAAGCATAAAGCAGTGCCAATTGTCTTTTGCTGTGGAGAACTCAAAGGACATCTTCCACATTTATCTTCACCTTAACACTTCAAGAACGCTGCAAGAGCAATGCCAAGGATATTTATATATTTATTAATAAATGTTGGTGGGATATAGAGTAATAAAGCTTTTGCTATTTCCATTTTGCAACTACGTCACTTTTGGTCACACTTTCATCAGCTTACATAATTTATGGAACCCTTTAATATATAGTAAAAATCATATGCAATTATGGGCTAGATTCCCACTTTTCCCATGTATTCGTGTAGTTGCATCTTATAATTTGAGATTGTCCTCTCCTTTATTCCTCTGCATTATTTCTCCTCCCAACTCCCCTTCCACAAACTTTGCTCCCCACCGTTAGTCCCCTCCCCCATTCTTCCTACTGTGCTTATATTTTCCATTCTTAGATCACCCTCATTGTTCATTTTTATGTAACTACATATGTATAGGGTTTTATTTCTTTCTCCCAGTTAGATTTGGCTCCCAGATATGAGTGAGGACATGTGGTGTTTCTCTTTTTGGCCCTGAGTGCTTTTGCTTCAGATGATATTCTCCAGTTCTAAGGTTAATTAGGTTACCAAAAAGATTGCAAATTTCACTTTATTCGTAGATCTATAAAGTTAATGTGCCTCCTTTCCCAAGCACCCTGTCTCAGCTTTAGAACTAGGTCATAGGAGGAGTGGACACTAAAGAACCCTGGCTGTTAGGCAGCTGGTGGTCTTGAAAGTCCATCTTCCCTAGGACAGGGGTCTGATCCAGTGTCATGCACAGTGAACTACTACAATTACTGATAAACTCAACAAGCAACCTGATTCTCAAGGCTTGAATCAGGTCACTCACAGAACAGTCAATACAGGATCTCCTTCACTATACAAGTTGTGAAAACAGAACTCTGCTTATGATAAATTCAAATGATGCTTCAAATTCAGGAAGTTTGTCTCTTTGCTCTTTGAAACAAATACATGATCGAATAATATGTATGAATATGCATGTTTTACATCTTTAATACAGGAGAGAATGAAGCCCATGTTAATATGCACTGTTAGTTCACTGGGCATTCTGTAGCAAACAGGCTTTAATCATCTTTGTACTGATGTAAAAGTCTGAGGACTGATAATTAGCAGAGAGAAAATATTCTTTAGGAGGCTATTTAAATTCCAAATAAATTATATCAAGCTTCTATTTTGCATATCTGTTAGGGTTCATGTTTTCTTTTTTAATATTTGTGAAAATTGTCCCAAATGGACTGTTATCAGAAAAAGCAGACGACTAGGGCTTCTATCGATGAAGTAGTAAGATTTTCTTGACTATGCCACTGTTAATTGCTACAGAAAGTACTCTCTTCCTACTTACTCACTGTGGAAAAAAATATTAACAAAAATAATGGCCTTACTATTGACCAAAAGATGTACTTTTAATCTTATTTGGTCCTTCCAGTAGAGAAAGGATTCCACAAACTTTTGAAAACATTCATTGAAATTTCATGCTCCGTTAAGATTTTTAAAGCAGTAGCTTTTCACACATTGTGCAGCTTTATTTCAAGATAAAACCACAGGTTGCAAATGCTTCCTTACCCAAAAAGATGTAGAATTGTTCTTAGCAAATATTTTGATTCCTGATTCCTGCTAGTATCATGTGGTAACTAGTTTCCTACAATGTATTTCAACATATCTTTACTTTTTTCAGCAATATAATTATCTTCATGAGTTCCGGGACAAACTAGCTGTATATCTATCATCAAGAGATTCACTATCAAGATCTGTATCGAGATAAAAAAAGAAATTCAAATAGTGTATATATGACCATGTCTGAAATTTAAGACTTCTCTAGCATGATGTGTATGGGAACAGCACTAGGATTATCACCTTGAATGTAAATGTATATGTGCAGATATTCCTAAGGCTTTTGACAAAATTCACCGTGTCCTTCCATCTCATAACAGATGGCTATAAAAACCTTCCTTTTAGAAATTCACTGACTGCTTTGATATATTTTTACCTACAGGTAATGCTAAAAAAAAAGGGACATGGAAAAATACTTGTGTATTTTTCTTACCACACTTTTGTCTCATTTTACTTTTGGTAACTACTAGTTAGTTGGCATATGGCATAGTACTAAGGATGAAGTTTTTGTGAGTTCCAGACTTACTTTTGAAATTTTCACCTTCTATTCTTCCATCGTTTTTTTCTACTTCATAAGCTTGCAGAATTGCAGGGATCCTGTGATCTTCTAGTTTGCTCCCTCCTAACACTGGATCAGCCCCACTCGTGATTTATCCCGCATTTGCTGGGGCTGTTTCAGAGATGAGGAATTCATTGGTTCAGACAACTCCTCCATTTTTAGAACGCTCATTCATTTTTCCACCATAAAAACTACACAGAATGAACTTAAACTTCTTTCACATTTATTTTACAAAGTATCTACAAACTCTAGTCCTCACACTCCATCACCTCCCCCTATACTATTAAAAACTTTTTGTCTTTTAAGTTCAACCTTGAGCTACCAGAAGCAGCTATTTGGGCTGTAAACAAAGATCACCTGAGCAAGGCTGCCTGTATTAACAGGTACCACTTGTTCCAGGACCCCATGCAGTAGTCCCATGGCTCTCTTGGCTACTGGGAATGACAGGTGAACCAGCGGTCATTTGTCTGTTACTACCAGCCTGCAGACTCATCGGCACTTCCACAAAAGACAAGCTTTATCACATCAAAATTTAGTTTTTAAATAATGTGATGACTAAAAGTCTTCCTTTGTCTCACGCTTCTCACTGCTGACCAAACACTTAAACTGCATTAGGGAATACCCCAATGCAATTCCTAGTGCTGTTTAGGAACTTCAGAACAGAGCACCAGTATGCTCTGTGACACAAAATCAATATTTTAATACTTTTATACACACTCTATTTCTAGAACTTAAGATTTTATGAAAATACTAAAGAAGGTGGGAGAATCACATATCCCACCAGTATTTAATGTTTAACCTAGGGATTTCCTATTTCAGATAATAAATACCAAAAGCTATAGCTAGGATTATTTTCTTAAGATAGTCTGTAATAATAGATTGGCCTATATGATTTTGGTATTACAACCAAATATAATTTAAAATCACAGTATCTGTTAAACTTCAGTCAATGAAATTGATATTAGCAAATCCTACATTTGCTTTCTCCCAATATAAATATAGAGCTTGTTCATGAATACTTAGGAAAATGGAGGAAAAATATTGGCATGGATTAATCAAATCCTTTAATCAATTAAATTTTCAAAGTGCACACATCTCTCAACTTCCACTGCAAGTGCACATTAAGCATTCTACATTGAAAATGCTTAACTATACTACTTTAATACCAAGTATTCAGGAAAACATCAATTATTCCATAGGAAACACGGGGTGTCACCCCTGAAATATACTTGTACAGCTAAGTTTAATAATATGTAATTCCAGGAAAATAATAATATGTAATTCTAGGAAAATTAGTTTCTCTGTCTAAACTGTGTGATATCTCCAAAAACAATGGGGAGAGAGGAAAGACAATCTAGGGTCTCGGTCATATACAAGCCAGAGTTAGCTACATCTGAAATTAATGCACGGATTGAACCATTACACATAAACTACACAAAGAAATATTTGGTACAGTTTTTATTAAATATACAAAAGCAAAATAAGCTCTAACGAGTAACGTAGGGCTACTTTAGGGGCATTTTCTTTGGACAGTGGTACAGCACCATCAAACTTAGATTTTAACAAACCATGAGCAAGGATAGTTAACTACAGTTTGTTTCTCTTAGTTTTAGGGTTAACCTAGTCATCAATTCACTGAAGAAATTTTTCTTCTCCAGAATACATAAACATGATAACCGAAGAAATTTAAATGTTTAGAAAAATCACTGTACAATAAAAATAACATGAGATGCAATTCATTCTTTTGCATGTCGAGATATTCTCTACATCTTCTACAATGTGCATTAGTAACATCAACGCATGACAAAACCCTCACCCCAACCACCTTACATTGTTAATGCTATCATTCAAAGCAAACAGAACAAGCAGTAGTTATTTACTCCTCTTAGACACTTAGCTTTAGAACTCTGAATTTTAGTTAAACTATTGTTAAAGTCAATATCTCCAGAAAGAGAACTATATTTTTTCCTTAGAATCACTCTGGAGTATTAGTTTAGGACCATCATCTAAGCTGTATTATTAGTACCAAAGACTTACTAGCTGCTGGTCTAACTAGCTATCAATACTTGGTTTGAGCAAAAGAGTTTAAAATTATTTCAGACTAACATTATTAATAGTTTCCAAAGAGGATGAGCATGACTACTTGTTATGAACAATGCTAGACGGGTTATCAGTATTTTTCCCTTCAAAAATAAGTATTGTTTCAGAATATTTTTGTCATTAGAATTTGATTTACAATGATACCATCTAAATGGTTACTAAGAGATGCAAATTTGTGGATGTTAAATGACAAATAATTAGATGTATACTTCTTAATACAGATTATTAGTTGAATAGGCTTGATATATCCTAGTGTTAATGACATATGCACACCTAAAATGAAAGCTTACCCCTGCAAGGTAGAAGATATAGAAGATATACAGAAATCACGAGTTGCTATATGGCAATAATATTCCATGACCACTATTGATTAACATGTAATTGGAGGGAAAGTATTGTACAAAGGAAAGTATTTTGCCAGTATCAAAGCACATGCAGCTTTTATTTCTTTCCTATGCAATTAGGCATGTAAATGTGACGGGCAGAGAAGAGCTCTGACAGCTGCTATTAGCATGAGTGGTCTTCAGGTTGACAAACACCAAACGGGCTCTCAAAGAGATACATGCTACAAACTGCCCTGCACTTGTTTACTTCTGAGAGATCATTATCCATGTACCTGAATCTGACTGGTAGATTTGGCAGTTCATGATGTAATTGGTGAAGCTTTGCTTACTAATAATCAAATATGTCAAGAGTGGATTATTGGTCATTTCCTATCACTTCCCCTTCCCATTGGAAATAATTCAAACAAATTAAGAGTTTGTCTATCACCTGGGAACTTACTTGCCTCTACCTTGGAAGAAGGAGTGGGGAATATCAGTTAAGTGTTGTAAAAACCATCAAGTGTCATTAATATTTACATACAGGTACTCATTAGTTTCTACCTCTACATCTCAGTACTCAGGGGGCCCAGTGCCACGATTTAGTATTAGTCAAGACAACTGCTAAACACACTATATTTATAAGATTTTTAATTCAGGAGAATCTGTAGTATCCATAGCAACAAAGAGTTGTTGGTAAAGTTATAACTACAGTGTTAACACTAGCTGCAATAAAATAAAAACAAATGGGGGAAATGGTTTCTGAGAGCTAGAAAGCTGGTAAAGATAAAGTACATAATATCAAAAGTATAACAAGGACAAAATAAGAGTGCCTGAATAGTTGTCACTGCACAGTATGAGCATTTGCTATAAACTGGAAAAGATGATACACTCAGGCAAACTATGCCTCAGCTGAACCTTCAAGAATATTACTAAATCTAGGATCATCCCAAACAGATTAATATGGGGAACAAATTAAATTGAGAACAAGGAAGAGAGCCTGTGGGATACTGTCAGATACAAATATTTTGTTTCTGCTTTCTTTTGGTAAGTGATTTCATAAAACACTGAAAAGGCAAAAGTGGGTAAATATAAACATATCCAGTTACTCAAATCTTCTAACTAACTTGCCTAGCAGCTGACAATCTATTGGTAAGATGGATAAACCTCACTATCAACCTCTGAGGAATTAGCTGAGGACGATATCTAACTGTAGAAGCATAAGAATGTGTCTTCCAATCAATAAATGTTGCATTAATCCTGGAGAAGATTCTAGAATAGATTAAAAGGATGTTTGTTAAAAATTACACACCTGAGTCAGGCGCGGTGGCGCACACTTATAATCCCAGCAAATCGGGAGGCAGAGGCAGGAGGATTGCAAGTTCCAGACCAGGGGCAGTCTATAATTTGGCAAGACCCTGTCTCAAGAAAGTAAAAAAATGGGCTGGGGGTACAGCTCAGTGGTCCAGCACTTGTAAAGGACACAAGCACAAGGCCCTGGGTTCAACCTCCAGTACTGAAAAAAAAAAAAAAAATTACACACCTGTTATCTCAGTGATGTGGGAGGCTGAGGCAGGAGGATTTCAAGTTCACAGTCAGGCAGCCTGTGCAACTTAGCAAGACCGTGTCTCAAAAAAGAGGAGCAGAGAATGTAGCTCAGTGGTGGAACGCCCTGGTTTCAATCCCCATACACACACACACACACACACACACACACACACACGTGTACACAGAGAGAGAAAGGGGGGAAGGTGAGAGAGTAGTGTTTGCTGAGAGTTCATCAAAATACTTTGACAGGAATACTAAAGTAGCAGTGCCAGGAAATCTCTCTCATTGTAGACTTGGCCAGGACTCAATCAACAGACCTTGTGAATAAGAAAGGAAAATGTAGAGTGGGTGCTAACATCAGATGGATCAGGAATAACTGTCAGTGTCTAGCAAGTGCTTAATAAATAATATACTGCAAAATGAACAATCAATTCCCTCTAGGTCTTCTCCAAACTGTAAATTAAAAGGTCTTTACAGCTTTTCTTATTATGAAGTGATTTGATTCAACTCACTCTTCTGGTTCTACATTTTTTTCTTCAGTGTACTCATCCCAATTACCTAATCCCCAAACAGTAACATCTACTCTCCCCTAGGTGGGGCAGCATTATTTCAAAGCTTTTTTTCACTAGCTGAAAATATAATACTAAGACCAGACATTTTTAGAAGAAGAACTCAACAAACACATTCATAAACTCCCTTGATCACTACAGGAATTTCTATATATTGGTTTCCTTTCTTTGAGCCTTTGCTGAAGAAATTTCTGAAGCACTTACTTTATTTTCAATTGCCTTGACTTCCCAATCTTAAATAAAGCACAAGAATGCTTATGAAAACATGCAAGCCATAATTTACCTGCCTCACAAGCAGCAGCAAAAACCCAAACTTAATAGTCACTTTACCTTAAAGTCAGCTGTTTCAGAAAGGAAAACAAAATTTAAAACATTTTAAATGGCACAAAAAAAATTTTTTAATTGGTAAGAGAAATGAAGATGCTGTGTTATCAACAGTTTGACTTCTCAAATGACAACAGAGGGTAATGTGCTTGGCCATTTAAAAGTCTTTGTTTTTTGATCCAGGAATGGTATTTTTTAAAAAACAAAAACAAAAAAAATCCACGATGTAGTAATAGTGGACTTTCTTAATTGACAGGAATAGTCTTTTGTTACAGATTAAGCAAGTGGGAGAAATAACTATTTGTAATCTTTTAAAACAATGCACTGAAAATGAATCTTAATTTTAGAGTTTTATTATATTGCACTAAAGGAACAGCAGGATGGTTACACAATTCTCTCTCAATTTTGAAAATCTATAGTCCTTGCAAATTCTTAAGAATACCTTTACCACCAGATTAGAACAGTAAGCATAATATAACCAATTTCTTAATAAGTAGTGTCCTACAAATAAAAACACATTTAAAATAGCTTTAAATGCATTCTTCATAAGTAATTCAGTATATATTTTTATATCATGTTTACTTATGCTTAAGAATTACAGCAAGTTATATTACTTTGATGGAAATATGGAAAATCTCTCATTCATGCAATATACAGGGATAATATTCAAGTCAAAGGGAAAAACCCCACTCTTCTTATCTTTGTGAATGTATCCAGATATAATCATCTACATGATAAATGAGGAAACCTACAAAGTTTCCCAGAAGTCAAATGTACATTTTAGTTCATCAGAAGCACCCAATATCTACAGCTAATTTATAATTAGGTGACATTCAATAAAACCAAAATGAGCCTTACCAAGTTCCTATAAACAAAAGCTTCCAATGGACTAAGGACAGTCAGTAATTAATGCAATCATTAGGAGGACTATGGCTGTTCCTTAAGCAGTGCAAATTCAAACCTGTCAACATCAGAGGTAATCATTTTATATTAATTTATACGTAATCCCATTTAAATTCTTTATCCAAGTATAACATATGAAAACAGTCTTTCCACAAGCAAAAAATGTGGAAACATTTAAAAAATAAGGAGTCATTTTTTAAAGTACTGATCATATTCCATAGGCTACCCTTGGAAACAGGATCTTGCTGGATAGAATCCCTTCATTTGGTGGCTTTTGCATGCACATAACTAGACCAATTCTTCAGTGTTTTGTTCTATGAGCTCACCAAAACATAGATCATGCTGAAAAGAAGAAAGAAGTTATTAATACAAACATCCCTAAATACAAAAACTAAGAGCACAAAAAAAGCTGAGCCTGTTTCACATAGCAAACTAGTATATGGTACCATTACCATCACAGAAAATGAAAAGACTAATGACAAGTTCACAGTGTGGTTTTAATTCACATTTATGGACTTGTGCCTAATACAGGACTTGGCTCAGTGCATGTGCTATAGTTGTACCTTATTTCCTTTCCAATTTTACCAAGAACAGCACAACTGAAAGCTTATTGGGGATCAAAGTTAGAGAAGCAATCCAAAACACCACACTCACCAGGGTTGCATCTAATAACAGGAGGGAGCATCTCTAGAGAGGTCATTTCATGGCCAGCCCCTGTTAGGTCTTCAAATGTATCACCTCACTTAATCCTCTAACCAGTTCTAGGAAGCAGGTACTGTTGTTACCCTCATTTTATAGAAGGGAATGGTCAATTGAAGAACATTCCAATTACAGCCAACAAAAACAGGGCTAAAAAAGAAAAGGGCACTATGCCCCCTCGAAAAAAGGTAGTAAGCATTTGATTTAGGCTTACAAAGTACCAAGGGCAATTCTATATAAGGGGTGATGTAGGAAAGGCATAGAGGCTTGATTCAGAAAGTATGTTCGTTTCTCTAAATGGAAACGTAAAGCAAGGAGTTGAGCAAACTTGATAGACAATTTTAAAACAAAGCAAATGTACTAGTGCTACTATATCCTGGTGAACATATTCCCACAACTGCACATCTTCAACTTTATCATTTGTTCATTTTTTTCTTTCTTTCGATGTTTTAAATGCCTACTACATGTGAACAGGTCTGGTATTTAGCTCAGTTGGTAGAGCATCGCTCTGCAGTCTCTGAGGTCCCAAGTTTGATTCCCAGCACCGCAAAAATGGGAGAAGGATATGGCAATTCACTCCAGAGGCAATCCCAAAACAATCAGCCATTGAAAACCCTAAAAAGATTGCTATGAGGCAGACATGACTCAATGGCACCTAACAACATGTGAACAGTGTTCTAGACATTTGTGACAAAACTTAAGAAGTGAAAATGAGCGGGAAATTAGAATGATATATGGAATTTCACCATTCAGAGCTAGTCACTATATTTTATATAGCATCAATTTAAGATGCATGATAGGATACTCATTTTTACAATTATAACCTCCAGAAGCATTTAAAAATGTGTTTTTCCTAAATTTCAGTCTAACGCTTTGTCCTTTTCTATAATGGAAAGTCAGACAAATGTAGAGAAGTATAAATATGAAACACACTAAGTTGTATATTTAAAATTTCCTATAAAAAAAAGAGAAGTATAAACATAAGCCCGTCAGATAATACCTACATTTCAAGTAACAAAAAGGAGAGGGAATGGAAGCTTAATTATGGAAGCTTAATTATTTCAACAATTTCATCTTACACAGCTAAATTTTAATTTTTTATTTTTTGGTGGTACTGCTGGGCTAAACCCAGAACCTTGTACATACTTTGCAAGTGCTCTAATGCTAGGATTATAGGCATGAGCCACAGCAGGCCCCAGTTAATGCTTTAAAATATTCTGAAAACCAGGAGGAAAGCTGCCTCCAGTATATTTATATGGCTTAACTGTCCTTTTCTAGTTTGAATAAGCAGTCATTTGACTGTACTTTGTACACCAAGAGCAGTGGTTCTCAACTACGGCAGTTTTGCCCCACGAGGGGCATTTGCCAATGTCCAGAGATATTTTTGGTTGTCACAAATGAGGGTACAGTGGCAGGGGGTGCCACAAGCATCTTGTGGGTAATGGTCAGGGATGCTACTAAATGTCCTACAACCTCTAAGGCAGCCTCCTACAATAAAGAATAATCCAAAACTAGGTGCCGTGGTGCATGCCTGTAATCCTAGTACTTGGGAGGCTGAGGGAGGATTATGTGTTTGAGACCAGCTTGGGTCATATAGTGAGTTCCAGATTGGCCTGACCTACATAGCAAGACCCTTTCTCAAAACACTGAAGGGACACAAAGAAAAAAGATCCAACCCAGAATGTCAACAGTACCAAAGCTGAGAAAGCCCAGCCCAGAGGCATAATGAGATGAATCCATCACAGTACAATAAAAATGCACAACTGTATCACCATGTAGTACAGAACTATTTCTTTCATTCATCTCATTCAGATCAAGAAAACCAGAAAAGGGCAGAAGACATAGTTTATGAAGAATGACAAGGAAAAAAATTAAAAATACTATCTCTGGATAGACATGAAATCAAGCATTAAACTTTTTTTTTTTTTTGCAAACTCACACAGCCTTATCCTCTCAGCACCATCACTTTGCCATGGAGAAGGACTGTTCTTTACCAAAGGAGTGTGTCTGAAAACTTAGAAAGCAGTATCCTGATCAAACTTTCTGCCTCTGCATGCCCTTTTGCTGCCCTGACACATACCTGTGTATATCTTGATCAATGTGTGTGAATTTGCTAGAGTACAATACCATTATCAGTTACCATTCAAGACACTGAGTTAGTTTTCAAGTGGCATTTTAAGGTGGTGATGGTGGTGGTTGTTGTTGTTAGGTGCCTTTGAGTCGTATTTGACTCACAGCAACCCTTGTAGGGTTTTCAATGCCTGACTATTTTGGGATTGCCTCCAGAGTGGATTGCCATGTCCTTCTCCCATTTTTGCAGTGCTGGGAATCAAACTCGGGACCTCAGAGACTACAGAGCAGTGCTCTACCAACTGAGATAAATCCCAGCCCTAGGAATTTAAGGTAGTAAGGCCATAATGCCTGCAAACTTCAAGTAGCAAAGAGAAATCATATTTTGATTTTGTTTTTAAACTTACCCATATAGGTAGTAAAAAAATGCTAGAAGGTAAAAAGCTAATTTGCACCATCCTTCTTTCTGACAGTATGCTAGAATATCTGCATTCATGATGGTTGTAGGGTCATACAGTCCTGGTCCACTCATCACTGGTCTACTCATATACCTGGAAAAAACACAGTCCATTAGCTACTTGGAAAGGGCAGCAGAAAAAAGGGGTTTTCTTCTCAAACATTTGTTACAATAAGAGGTAGTCTAGATAAAGAAGCACACTTACTTACAAGTGGCATTCTTTCCTTTTATCATCTTAATTTTAAAACTACAGCTCCTAAATGAACAGAATGTGATACCTACACAAATCACATCTGGTCTGTGCATTTTCAGACAACCAAAAAAACCAGGAGTAACTCAGAACTCAGAAGAGAACTCAGGCTTTTTCTTTTAACTTTTTATCTTGACATAATTTTAGACATACAGAAAAGGTAGAAGTATCCTTTGCCCCATGAGTCCAAATGTTTATATTTAATACACTTGCTTTATTTTTCCCTTTCTCATACTATCTCTAACCATGAATACATTTTTTTTTGAACCATTTCAGCTCAGTCACAAACATGATACCACTTTACTCCTGAATACTTTTTTAGTATATTTTTCCTAAAATCAAAAGCAATGTGATTATGACAGGCCTACACATTATATATATACACATATACATATATATACATATATATATATATATATATATATATATTCAAAGCAGATATAACTATTTAAAGTTATAAACTATGGTTATCTTCTATAAATAAGTGTTCTTAAAGCCATAAGGTAAACATGACAAAGAAAAAGAAGACATATACTGCATATTATGATTTATATGAAGTTTAAAGATAGACAAAACTAAGTTGACAGAAGTCAGTGGTCTTGGGAGATATGGTGCATAACTACCTGAGATGGGCACAAAGGACTCTTTTGGAGGTTGGAACTGCTGTATCTCTGAGTGGTAGTTTCACAGGTATATTATATATATATGTGTGTGTATATCATACATATATCATACTATATACATTACACATATATATAAATTCATTAAGTTACATTTGAGACTTATGCATGTTACTGTATAAAGTCATACTTCATCTTTTAAAAAGTCCTTTTAGGGCTGGGGATGTAGCTCAATGGTAGAGTGCCTGCCCAGCATGCAAAAATCCCTGAGTTCAAGCCTCAGTACTGGAAAAAAAAAAAAAAAAAAGCCTTTAAAAATTAATAAGGCAAGCTCCATAAGAGGCCCTAAAAGTTATTTATTCACCCAGTTATTTTTTTAAAAGTGCTGAATTTCAATTTTCATTTATGTGAATAGCATATGGTAGCCATGTCAACCACAGTAAAATTTAAATTTAATTAGAAAAAATACTTAAAGTATATCTAAATATTACCTCCAAATATGATAGGCCAAGAGGGGCATATTAAGACCCAGTGTAAGCCACTCTGCTGCACAAAGAAACATGACACAGAAGAAGGCATGGATGAGGTACTCTGGAAGTACAAGCTGGAAGAAAAATACAAGCCCATGAGCAAAATGTCTTGACAGGAAGTCAACTGCTGATCTGAAAAGCAGGTGGCAACCAAGTTTCCATAGTTAAAAAAACATTGTTTTCTTTGAATCAGAAATAAAATATGATACTGAGTTTTATTTCCATATTTAGCTTTTTACCGAAAGCAGGATTACAAGTAAATGGATCAGAGGATATAGCTTACACTATAAGAATAAGATATGACTTAAAATTTAAAACTCAAATTATTATAGCAACTGGTTAAATTATACAAAGTTACCACCCAGATTATTCAGTTACTCCCTGATCAATTGGAATACGTTTTATTTCCACTATTTAACAATGATAAAAGTACACAAATGAGATATCCGATCACATGCAACATGATAAAAAAAAAAAACCCACAGAAACAAATTCCAATTTACAAGTTTACACATTACTATTCTTAAGCCTTTAACAAAAACCAGGAATGCTTACATACATGATATCAGCAAATCACGTCACATTACCATGAAAGTAATTTTTCAACAGAAAGCCAACCAGCCAATAATCTCAGCGCATTCAGGGGGGAAGAACACTAATATGCACAAATGCAATCATGTGCTTTCTGCAATGCAGGAGGGAAAAGACTGAGTTATTAGCCAAGAAATAATAATTTTCTGGGTTCCTGAGTTCTTATTCTAACACAGCCTTTTGGTTCCTTTACGCTAGCTTATCAACCAAATGTTACATGGCAGAAGATAAGCAGAAGCTCACTCAAAGAGAGAATAATTGTTTCCATACCAGGTAGTATTACATGAGGAAAAATTACTTCGAGCAAAATGTGCCTTATGAAACAACCAAAACTTGATGGTTAATTTTAAATTATTTTTCTCATCCTAGAGATTTCAGCATAATGATTTTGTTCAAAACAATATCAAAACTCTTTAGTGCAAGTGTCAGCCAAAAATCTTGCTACAAGTCATAACTCCAAAGCCAGTTTCTCAAATAGTTACTTTACACCAAGTTAAAATCATATGAATCTTCAATGTCATTAGACCTTTCCTGAGGGGAAACCATGGCTATAGAAACAATATAATTATGCTACATATCAAAGGCCATTTTTTAATACTACCAATTACTTTTTCCAGTTGAAAGCTATAGAGTGAACACTCCCTCCCCCATGCTAGGAATCAAACCCAGGGTCTCACATATTCTAGGCAAATGCTCTACCACTGAGCTACATCCCCAGGCCTTGAGTGAATTTCTTAATGAACATTATTTTAAATGAAATCCTAGTAAAACAAACTTATCTATGCCATAACCAGATACCTTCTACAAACTTAAGCAATACGTTAAATAACAAAGATAAATGCTGCATATGTATGTGAAAAAATGACTGTTTAAGCCAGCATCCATTTAGGATCAAACTTCTCTATATAAACAAGAAAATGTTCATCGCTGAAATCCAATGATTGCAATCAGAACCAAGAAAAATTTAGAGCTACTTTGTAATGTTAGTCTAAATTATAGGATCTTTCTTTAAAGTATAACAAGCCTACTTCAGGCCTCGAAAGCCAACTGCTACCTAACAATACAAACTATCTTGCAAGGTTTCATTCTGCACTTACAGACTGAGATATAAAGCATGATTTTGAAATCAGCATGACCTCCACTCCTCCTAAACAAGATTCTTTAATAAAAGTGTTAATAAAAGTAGTCTGTGACTCTACCAGTTCTAAAGTGAAACAAATTTCACACTCCTACCCTTCCTTTTAAAAAGGTCCAGAAACATTTATTATATATTTCTCATAAAAACCAGTCCTCTCCAATCATTCTTTGATGATGAAATTTTACCATAAGAAACACAAAAATTATTCAATTTAGGAACCAACGTTCACACAAAAATGTATATCCAGAAAAAAATACCTCATGCAAATATGGCTGAAATGGTAGTACTTAAACATGCAAAACAATATTCTCCTGTTAAAGTTCACATTTTTAAAATAATAGTATTTGTCTTCCCCCATACTTTGGCAGAACCGTCAAAACAAATTTAAATAGGGAAAACTGTCAGATGCACTGCTATCCAGCCAATTATTGGCACCCTATCCAAAATGCAACCTGCCCTACTACAAAACATCCATCCAACCTACTGTGGCATCAAGATGTCCCAACGTCTTTTCTCAGTGAGAATTTCTTCCCATTAAGAAAGACAGAAATTACATGTTATATGTTAAAATGAAAGTAGTCCCTCTTAAAGCAACAGAAAACTGGGAAAACAAAGAGCTTGAGCTTCAAAAATCAGACTGAGTTCAAACTTTGGTCTCTACCTTAGCTGTACACCATTAAGCAAAGTGCTTCAACCTCACAAAGCAACTCAGTTAACTTCCTATTCATGAGAATAACAATATACCCACCTCTTAGCATTGTTACTGAGATCTGAATGAAATAATCCAGGAAAAGTGCTTATGAGCACAGAGCTTATACCCAGGTAAGCAATCATCTGATTTCACTTATTATTATCCTCATCATTATTTTGTTACTTGAAGTAATAAAAAGCCAAAAAGTGTAGAATACTATTAATAAACTAAGGAAAAATTTCAGTTTCTTAATTTCTTGGTAACAATTAGTTTCAACTACTAAGGTAAAGATGTTTTACAATGCACACTTACTACATTCCAATTGTAAGGCCAATCCATCTTATGTTTCAAGAGCAGAGAACCAACTGGTAAATTATAATTTAATAGCACCTACATCCATCTCACTGTAACACTTCTCTAAGGACAAACTAGCAATCTATTCCATTGTTCACATTTATCTATAATGATAAAGTGGCAAATTGACTTTATAGGTACTTTTCCAAACAAGATCCTCCAGTATGTTAGTTTTATACAACTAAAACTTACACAAATTCTCATCTTCATTAAATTTTAAGGATGAATTACTGTTTTCTATTGCTTGAAGGTATAGCCACTGCTTTCTTTAAAAAAAATGTGTGTGTGTGTGTGTGTGTGTGTGTGTGTGTGTGTGTGTGTGTGTGTGGCACCTACGCACAATGGAATCACTAAATCCATGACGGCTCTGAACCTAGGGTAATACAGGCCTGTTTAGAAATTCAGAGTGGATATAATACACTAGGAATAACCATGTAGACATGTTTACAAATTGCTATCTACAAAATTCTGGCACCTTGAGTCCAAAGGACAGCATTATGACAGGATTCCAGAACCCAAGAATAAAATTATCTACCTAAGCAGGTCTGAATAACACATCAGCTGAAAGACAATCAATTTCTTCCAGAATACACATAACCACACATAAAACTAAATATGGCAAGTGAGTCCATACTACAGAGTCCATCTGCATACTACCTGGTTGTAAGTCACAGCCTGAGAATAATCTCACCATCTGTTAAAGTTATTTTATGCTGACTAACTTTCAAATACAGTACCAAATAACTTAATATAGATGTGCCTATGGGGCTATAACATAAAAATGCATAAGCATTTAACAGCTTTCCCTACTTGACTGGACCAGCAAGCAAACATTTGCATAAAATATGGAGTTTCACGAAATCATAAACCTCAACAGGCATATGAACAAGCACACTGAACAGTACAAATACAAATGCCCTAACCCTCCCCATGAAATGAACATAGCATTAAAACATTAAACTAAAAAGCAGTACACACCTTTAGTGCAATT
Organism: Pedetes capensis; assembly: GCA_007922755.1. NCBI lineage: Eukaryota > Metazoa > Chordata > Mammalia > Rodentia > Pedetidae > Pedetes > Pedetes capensis. The sequence goes on from VMDO01004152.1 coordinate 119,262, forward strand.
TTGACTCTTTTAATCTTTTTGACCTTTTCAACTGTCTTTGGCCGACAATGTAAAAAGCAGATTGGAAGAATGTTAGTATGACAGCTGACAAGATCACTAGTAGATTAATAATAGTCAGAACAGTCAAGCATGACAGGAGAAAGAATATTTCTTCTTATTCCTCCTACTTCAAAACATACAAATATATCATGCTATTGAGAATACTGGCCACTTTCAAAACAAGTGAAAAGCAAATGCATTTCAAAAATCTAAAAATAAATCCTATATTATAACTTACAGGATTCAGGGTATTACACTGGTCTATAGGATTCTTGTAATCAGTCTTCAGCTCATCAAATGCTATAATCTAAAAAAAAAAAAAAAAAAAAGGCTTACTCACTGTAATAAAAAGCAGCAACAAAACTACCCCATTATCAAATAGTTACAGAATAAAGCAAAAGTGAACCAACGTTACAGAAACCAATTTACAGTAAACTTAAATATGCTAAAAAGAGAACCAGAATCAGATTCAAAGAACTGAAAACATTTTCTGTCATTACCACTAAAATGACCTGATACCACTGTGATAATTTTCAATTTCCTCAATGCCTCTGTTTATTTTCTCTACTTGAAATGAGCCTACAGAACTATTTATCCAAACTCTTCCTTATCCTAAAAAATCCTCTTCCTATATCAATTCCTCATGACAGGCTTTTCCTGACTCCCTTGGGCAGAAGTAACCGCATCCCTATCTATACCCCCACATTTATAATGCTGCCAATACGGCACTTCTCTCACCAGGTACAGTATTTACGTACAGGTTTGTTTGCCCCATTGAACTCTGTGCACACCAGGGAGAAGGACCATTTTTTAATTATCTGTGCATGTCCCTCCCTTGGCACAGTGCTCAGGAGGACTCAATTCAGTTTATTCCCACTTGTGCCAAATACATTTCTAAGAATGTTTTTGTCAAGGCTTCTGGAAGAATCTGGTTTTAACCTTAATAGTCTTAAAATGTTCACCCAGAACTTCAAAGTCAAATGTACTAAGAATCAAAATAGGGACTTCACACCACTTGTGGTGTTAGCTCAAGTGTCAAAGAAGCGAAAGCAGCAGGTTGTAGAGGGGCAGCTTACATTGCTGCCACTGGTGACCCAGGGGATAAAGACCCTAACCTATCTTTCCCTTGGTAGGTTCACAATAGTATCTTTAGATATGAGATAGGGTGACTCAGTGTTATCAGTGATCAACAGTTACATATTTCTAGTTTTTAACATGTTCATTTCCCTATTAAAGTTCTTAGTTTCATAAAAAGATGTGTTTTCCTAATTTCTAGAATTTCATAAAATTCACCAACCTTCTGTAATAAAAATTCCAGCCAAATAATAGAAAAAAAATGACTAAATATTAAAGTATTTAATCTCCAAAATGGCAAAGACTTTTGTTGTGTAACTATCATGTCCCAAGGTCTAAGCTATAAAACAGTAAACTAATAAAAAAATTTAAAAATTAAATAAAATTAAATAAATAAAATAGCGCCTGGCACGTAATTAAGTGTTCAATAAATATTTATTGAATGAAAGGGGGATTTTTAAAAAAGGAAAAAAAAAGCACTAGGCTAATTATTTTAAGAGTACAGAACTCACCAAAAGGCAATGTCGTTTGCTAATGACCTCTAACAGATAAATATTTAAAGTATAAATGTGTAATCAGAACAAAATAATTTGATTACTTATGGATATTATTAGTCAACTACATCACATTAGACCCATTAAAACCCAATGGGTTTTAATAATGAAAGTTCAAGATGAGGTCCGCAATCAATAAGTACAATTACTTGCTTATAACAAAGTCCAACCCAATAGCTAAATGAATATAAAACTTGTATTTAAAACTAATGTTTTTGATTGGACATTTTCTTTTAGGCGACTTCAAGGAATCTTTTGAGTAAGTTGCTGAATGGGTTTCTATTGTAGTGCTGTAACCTAGAATTTTTAAAACTCTTCTGAGAAGATTCTTACTTGATGGTTTACATCCCTTTTGCAGCTGTGTAACTGAACAAAAGCATTAACAGAGCTGGGTACAGCAGCATACTCCTATAATCCTAGCACTTGGGAAGCTGAAGCAGGAGGATCAGCCTGAGCTACACAGTAAGACTCTGTCTCAACAACTTCCCCCTGAAAAATTCACAAAAGTTTCCAGAAGTATAAAAACAATAACAGAGATAAATTCCTAAAGATGTCAAAGCACAGAATTCAGGATACTTTCAAATTTGACCTTGAAGGAATGACTTCTGCATTTTTAGCTTTCAAACTATCTACGTTCCCATATCTACAGAGCATAGAGCATCAATCACATGATTAGAACTAAACTGGCAGGTAAAGCCACAACTGAAAACACAATATCTTCCAATACAATTAGTGTAAACAGGGTTTTTGTAACTTACAATTTCAAAGTGAGTCTTCTAAAAAATACATAAACTATCTCAGAAAATTAACTTCAAAATATGTGGGTAATAGAAAAATTAAAATTACACCATGTTTTAAAACTGTTTCCAGAAGGATGCTGTAATTCTCTGAACTAAGAAATCTCTAAGTATAAAAGCAGTCCACTAATCTGCAGTATAATTTTTTTGTTTGCTTCTTTGAGACTGGGCCTATGTATCCGAGGCTGGCCTAGAACTCACTATGTAGCCCAAAATGGGAGTTGCCTGGAAGCTGGAATCCTCCTGCTTCAGCTTCTGAAGTTACAGGCATGTACCACCACACCCAATTTAAAATTCCATAATAGGACTTAAAATTATCTTTGTCCAGACATGTTCCTTTCAAAGCTGAAACTACATTATCCATTTTTAAAAAGTGCAGTTCAGGTTTTCTTTAAGTCAAATACAACCTGGTATAAAGTACAAAAATGTGGGGAAAACGCTGCCCCACAGTTCTCTTCAATGACTCTCCATCATCCCAGAAAAACAGAGCATCCATTAAGCAGAAAGTGACTTAAAGCCAAATCTACAGATGGAAGGGAATCAGACATTTTAGTTTCATCAGAGGCCAATGAGGGGCTAGTTTGCATCCCACATTATTTATTGTTCTTCCACCAAAGAGCCTAAGATGCTCTTCTAGTTTAGTTTCTACTGACGAGCACTTTAAGATAGCAGTTATTTCTGACAGTGAACAGCCCACACGAGCATTCTCCACTCCACAAGCAGGAAGGTTCTAAAATAAGTACAATCCTACTGTTTAGCAAAAACAAATGGATTTGTGATATTACTCTACAGTTGAGACTTTTTTTGCACACGATACTGTTGCCATTTAATCATTCTCCCCAAGTTTCAAAAGAAATCAATCATAGTCACAATGAAACCTGACTTAAAATTTACATCACAGTGAATATCCTCAATCATCCAAATTAATCCCAATATTCCAGAAGGTATTAGAAGGAAGGAAGGAAATCTGAGATACATTTTTCATTTAATTTATTTACTTATCAGTACTGGGGGGTTGCACCTCAACATTAAAAAAACAAAAATCTTTTCAACTTGGGTCAGTAAGCAACTTCATGATAAATGGAGAAAAGACTGAAGTTATCCAAGATTTTGTTTACTTGGTTATACAATCAATATCCATGGCAACAGCAAAAAATCAAAAGACCCATTGCCTTGGGAAAAGCTGTTGCAAAAGACCTTTTTAAAGAGGTGAAAAGTAAAGATGTCCCACTGAAGACAAAGGTGTACCTGACTCATACCACGGTAATTTCAGTTGCATCATATGGTTGTGAAAGCTGGATACTAAATAAGGGAGACAGGAAAAGAATTGGTGCTTTTGAATTATGGTGCTAGAAACGAATACTGAATATACCATGGACTGCCAAAAGAACCAACAGATCTGTGCTAGAAGAAGTGCAATCAGAGTGCTGCTTGGAAGCAAGGATGGCTACGTATTTTGAACATGTCAGGAGGGATCAATTCCTGGAGGACATCATGTTTGGGAGAGTGGTGGGTCAACCAAAAAAAGGAAAACTCTCAACTAGATGGACTGACACAGTGTCTGCAAACAATGGGCATAAACATAAAAAAGATCACGTGCTTGGCACAGTGTAGGGGAGTGTTTCATTCTGTTGTTCATAGGGTCGCTATGAGTCAGACCCAACTTGACAGCACCTAACAGCAATACTTAGGAGTTGAACCCAGGGCTGTGCTCATACCATGCAAGAGCTCTACCACTGAGCTGCACCACAGCCCGGTTTGTTTTTTTGTTTTGTTTTTTGTTTGTTTGTTTTGAGACAGGGTCTTGCTAAATTACTCAGGGTGCCTCTGGCCTCAAACTCTCCATCTTCCTGCTTCAGCCTCCGGAGTTTGTGGAATCATGGGCGTGTGCCACTGTGCCCAGGTAAAAGATACATTTTTAATGAATACTGATTTCCAGAGAGCTCTGGAGGACTCTAAGTTTGTGCTTGTTGTGTTAGGTGCCGTCAAGACGGTATCCAACTCCTAGCGACCCTATGTACAACAGACGAAACACTATTACCATGTTTCTCTACCATTCATAGCGTTTTCAACGGTTGATTGTTTGGGGGGAGTGGGTTTCTGGGTCCTTCTCCCAAGCCTACAGCACCTGGTGTTCTCAGGCAGTCTCCCACCCAAGTACTAACCAGGTCTGACCCTTACCTTCGATGGGAAGCCACGGTGCTATGGCTGCAGGCAAATCTGTGCCGTTGTTAGGTGAGTCGACTCCGACTCATAGCGACCCTTATAGGGTTTTCAATGGCTGATTCTTTCGGGATTGCCCTGGGAGTGGACTGCCACATCCTTCTCCCATTTTTTGCCGTGCTGGGAATCAAACGCAAAACCTCAGAGTCTGCAAAGCGGTGCTCTACCAACTGAGCTAAATCCCAGCCCAAAATCTGTGCTGCAGAAACAGAAATCCATGCAAATCTCTTGCAGAACTGTCATAGCGAGTTTACAATTTAGGGGGCGCAGTAAGTATGTGCTTCCATACCGCAACGTACTAATAACAGAAAACTGCCCTAGAAAGGCTTAAGGTTTCTGAGCATTTTCAAAACCAAATTGAAACTCCCTCTGCTAAATCAAACTACCTTGAACACAGAGGTGTCTTAAAAGACTGTCTCTTGAGAAACTCCCGTGGTCAAAGTATGATTTAGAGGAAAACTCGGGATGCAGCCAATGAAGTAATCGATCCCACCTGTATCAAAGTTCACCAGGAAATGGGAATCCGAAAAATGGTGATTCTACTTGAAAAGCACCCACCTAACGAAGTAGAGTTGGAAATTCATCTAAAGTTGATTATAACTGGCTCATTTTGGCCATGCTCCTAGGGTAACCTTAAAAGGCAATCTATATTCAAGAATAAAAATTCAGAAAACTTCACGCTAAGTACATGTCGCCTCTCTGTGAGCACTCGACATCCTCCCCGGATGCGGAACCGACTGAAGGTCCACGCGAGCCCATCGCTGATCGGCAGGGCCTGTCAGCACCGCGGCCGCCCCACCCGCCTAGGAGTAGCGGTGCGCGGCCTGGGCCAGGACCCGGCCGGTGTGTTCACCAGGCCACAGCACACCCAGCTCCCCCGGGACCTGCAGCTCCCAGCCTCGGGGGCGCGCGCAGACTCCGTGCCCTCGGCCAGCACAGCCCGGCCCCATCCCCCGGCGCGCACACCTCCACGGCCCCACGCAGCCTCAACCGCGGGCCCGGAGCGACAAGAAGCAGAGCCGCCACCTCTCCCTCCTGCCGGACCCGGCTACTCACGTGCCAGATAGCGAAAAAGATGAGCGCAGCAGTGAGCAGCAGCGCCAGCATGTAGCAGAAGGCCGCAAACGTGAACGCCATGGCCGGGGAGGAGGGGGCAGCCGCGCCGGTGCCAGCGGAGAAAGGCGGCGCAGGGCCCTCTGGGTAAAACCATTCACTTCCCCCGGCCACAGCCACCACCGCCGCTCCCACCGCTGCCGCCGCCGCGGCGCCCGCCCTCCCAGCGCTCCTGCGCATGAGCCCATGCGTGCTGGCGCCCTCCGATGGCCAGAGTCTACACCACACTTATATTGTCTGCACCGTTGACTGATTTGCCCTTCATTCGCGCTTGTTCTTTGAACAAATATTTATTGAATGAGTACCTAGTTTGTTCCAGATATTGCGATTATCCTTTGAAATACAAAAACAAGATAGTACTTGAATTGGAAGAATTTAGTAGACAGCCAGAAACGAACAACTAAATAAATTATAGTGTTGTTGTTAGGTGCCATCAAGTCGTGTCTCACAGAGACCTTCATAGAGCTTTCAATGGCTGATTGTTTCGAGATTACCCTGGGAGTGGATTGCCATGTCCTACTCCCATTTTTTCGGTGCTGATAATAGAGCCCCGGTCCTCAGAGACTGCAGAGCAGCACTCTACCAACTGAGCTAAATCCCAGCCTGGTGGCAGTGTTAGAACACTGTAAATGGTTGTGTGGGGGATGCTATGAAAGGTCAATGAAGGGCACCCAGTCCTACCTGAAGCATATATTAAGGGCAGGATTCCTGGAGTAGGTGTTTCCTAATCTGATACTTAAATGGTGAGTAATCATCCAGTCAAAGAGAAGGTGGTATAGGCAATGCAAGAAAATGGTATGGAATGAGCAAAGGCACAGAGATGGAAAAAGAAAAGAAACAGATGAAATTTTAGGGTATCAGGTGAAACCAGCAGCAGTTCTGTACTAGTGGAATATAAGTGAAAGAGAGCTGTTAGAAAAGAGCCAGATATCAGTTTACAGAGGACCGAATTTGCCTAGTAAATGAGCTCAGATTCATATCCCATAGCCCACATTTTTCAAACTTTTTTGCTTATCACACATAACTAGAAAGCTTTTTTCATCATAAACGGTAGCATCAAAAGGATATCACATTATAGAGTGGTAGACATCCAGAAATAGAGAAAAAAATATAAGTTCAACCAAAAGAAAAACTTCACAAAACAGTACTACAGATCTGTAAGTACTTCCTTCTTTTTCCTTTTTTGTCCTGTTTTTAATGCTGGTTGCAACCCACAAAATTGATTCACCACCAACTGCCTACTGCTGATGGAAATGGAAGTCATTCAAGGCTTTTAAGCAAGAGAAAGACATGTTTGGATTTGCAATGAAGATTGTTCACACTAACAAATTTGTAGAATGGTGTAGAAGAAAGGTCTATCCAGTCCCATTCAACAGAACTTTCTGTAAGGGTGGCAATTTGCCATAATGGCACTGTCCAATACAATAACCACATGTGGTATTGAGCATTTACAAAGTGGCTAGTATGACTGATGAATTGAACCTTAAATTTTATGTCATTTTAATCAATTAAAATTTAAATGCACACATGTAGCTAGTGGCTACTGTACTGGACAATGCAAGTTTATACCATCAGGATTATATGGCATCTTTATGAAAATTGCAAAGGTACTTTCTCAGAATAGAGGCTCATACCAGAGAATAGGAATGCAAGCTATAGTTCAGCCCCACTAAACTCCTTGGCCAGGCACCTGTGTACAGTACACAAACTGTTTGTTGTTGTTGTTAGGTGCCGTCAAGTCGGTATCCGACTCATAGCGACCCTCTGTACAACAGGGAAACACTATTGTCAGTGCTTCTCTGCTGCTCATAGGGTTTTCAATGGCAGATTTATTTTTGGGAGGGGGTTGTCAGGTCCTTCTCCCAAGCCTACAGCTTCTGGTGTTCCCAGGCGGTCTCCCATCCAGGTACTAACCAGGCCTGACCCTGCTTAGCTTCCAAGATCTGAGGGGATCGGATGCCACAGGGCTACCACTGTAGGCACACAAACTGTTTAGCTGTACACAATGACCCTGATTAGAGGCTCTTTGGTTTGGAAATAGGCACACAGCAATGGGCCAGGCAAAGCTGCTGTGAATCTGAATTAGAGCAGTGGAAGCCACAATGAAAAGGAGCAGACATATTTGATAATGTTGGAGAGATAAACTCAATAGCACTTGATTAATTAGATGTATGGTGAGAGAAAGAAAGGAGTCAGCAATGGCTTACTTCTTCACGCCACAGAAGCAGAGCAAAATACAGGATTGGGTAATGTGTGTGCAGGAGAATTCACAATTTAATAAGCAGATGCAGTTTCCGAGCTCAGAGGAAGGAGTTTGCAGGGAATTATTCAGGCCAATCTATGAGATCTAGCCCACTTCTAAATGATTCCCATTTAACCTTAGGAAGTGAGGTTTTACCACCAGATATTAAAAGATCCTGTCTTTGGGCAGCAAGCTTTACAGCAGCTTCACTGGGAACATATCTTGCCTCTGCCTGCCAATTATGAGAAGTACCTTATCTCACAGAATGAAACTGTCTCCCAGGAACCCATCCTTAATGCGAAGGGGCTACCCATATTTCACAACCATCAAAAGCCTTATGAATGGCAGAGAAGCCCTGACAATAGTACCAAGCATAGCATAGTGTCAGGTAGTGTTTCATCTGTTGTACATAGGGTTGCTGTGAGTCGGACCCGACTGGATGGCATCTAATAGCACCAACAACCCATATTTTACTGGAAGAGGCAAAGGGAATTTACAAAAGAAATTTTATCTGCTCTCAACTGCAATTACTTCTGTTGCATAAAAACCACATTCTTCCACTTCACACAAGGGTAGCATTTTAGGTATTTCAAAAAAGGGTTATTGAGCACCCATTCAATGTCAGGTGGAATGCTGATTGATTCACACACTCCTACAAACTATGGCATTACAAAGCCTCCAGATATTACCAGAGCACACAGGTCAGAGTCAACTTTAGACCTGTGCTGTCTAATATAGGAACCACTTTCATGTGCGGCTATTCAAATTTAAATTAAATAAAATTAAAGAATCAGTTCCTCAGCAACCGTAGTCATTTTTCCAGTGCTTGATGCCCTCATGTAACTCATGGTTGCTGTATTAGACACCGTTGTTCTTGTTGTTAGGTGCCGTCAAGTCAGGTCCAACTCATAGCGACCCTGTGTACTACAAAACAAAACATTACCCAACACTGTGCCACGTACAAGATCTTTTTTATGTTTAAGCCCATTGCTGCAGCCACTGTGTCAATCCATCTAGTTGAGGGTCTTCCTTTCCCAAACATGATGTCCTTCTCCAGGGACTGGTCCCTCCTGACAACATGTACAAACTACGTAAGACACAGTGTAGCCATCCTTGCTTCCAAGGAGCACTCTGGTAGCACTTCTTCTAGGATATATGTGTTCATTCTAGACACTGTAGATAAAGAATATTTCCATCATTACAGAAAGTTCCACTGGACAGCACTGCTTTAGACAGTATTATACAGCAGTAACTTGTTAGAGAATATACCTATTTTAATGAAGGGAAAGAACTAGTTACATCAAACAACCATAGGCAAGATAGTGTTGTTGGGAATTTGCATTAACTCTTTCAGCCCATGGGAGTACTTTCATAGTGCATATAGAATTAAGTTTCTGATTCTACTTGCATGTACGGATAGGGCTGGATGATAATGCAAAAAGTACCAATCTTATGCATTCTTTCTCTCTTGCTCTTTTTCTCTCTCCTCTATCTTCCTCCTCTTCTTCCCCCCACCAAATTTCTTTGTTCAATTTGTCTTTCCATCAATTTACCTCCACATCCCCTACTGACAATGCCCCTAACTCAGACAGCTAGACACAAATTAGGCACTGGAGACCTGGAAAACAAAACTCGCAAACACAAAGCAACCAGTCTGAGAAAAAGACCAAATCAGTCCTGAGAAATGTTCCAGCCCCCAGATACATAAAGCAAGTCAGTATTAGGTAAAGAGGAAAGGGAGGTGGTAGGCAGTTAGGAGAAAGTGAGCTTTTTTTATTAGAAATTTTTAATGTACATCATAATGTGATTCATTTTGACATGCTTTTCATTATGACAATTTTCATATATGGAATTTGATAAACATTATTCATATAGGTTACCCCTTAACCTCCTCTATGTTTCCCCCCCTTCCCATCTAAGTTTTCCATCCAAGTCTTCTTTATCTTTTACTATGTAGTATTTTTCTATATGTCCTTGGGTTCCATTTCTGTTTAAGATAGAAGCTTTTCCTGTAGTGGTCTTTGTTTCTATCTTGTTAGAACAATTACATGCGATTTCTAGTCCATTTATATTGACATCATTCTTATTCCCCACCTTTTATTATGATCCGACCTTTGAATAGGATTTTTCCTTCTTGTAATTTTGACTCAGCTCCCTCATATGAGTGAGAACATGTGTTGTTTCTCTTTCTGAGCTCGTGTTCATTCACTCAAAATAATTTTCTCTAATTCCATCCATTTTGCTGCGAATGACCTTATTTCATTTTTCTTGATTGCTGAATAGTATTCCATTGTGTATATATACCATAGTTTTTCTATCCATTCTTCTGTTGAAGGGCATTTTGGTTGATTCCATATCTTTGCTATTGTGAAAAGCGCTGCATTGAACATGGAGATGCAGGTGTCTCTGTGGTATAATGACCCATCTCCCTTTGGGTAAATTCCCAATAGTGTTATAGCTGGGTCATATGGTAGATCTATTTTTAGTTTTTTGAGGTACCTCCATATTGATTTCCATAGTGGTTGCACCAATTTACAGCTCCACCAACAATGTAA
>VMDO01004153.1:0-25815 GCA_007922755.1 Pedetes capensis
AAAAAAAAAAAAAAAAAAAAAAACTTTTAAGTGGGCTGAGGGTGAGGCCCAGGGACAGAGCACTTGCTAAGCATGTGTGAGGCCCTGGGTTCAATGCCCAAGTACCACAAGGCCGAGGAGGACGGGGAGGAGAAGATGATGATAATGATGATGACGATGACAAAGAAAGAAACTATGTATTAAGTAACATCAACATATTATCATTAACTTTTTTCCTGAAGTAGTTTATACAGATGCAAGAAAGCCTATAGGGCAGAAAAGCTGAGTATAACTTAATGAACTCAATCACAATAATCTAAAATCTCACAGGGTATTAACAACATGATCATTACTCATACGCTTATGCTTTATAGAGTTTATACGCTCTTCATTTGTTGTGGTTAGGTGCCGTCAAGTCATGTCTGACTCAGAGCGACCCTCATAGGGTTTTCAATGGCTGATTATTTCAGGCTTGCCTTGGGAATGGATTGCCACATCCTTCTCCCATTTTTTGCAGTGCTGGGAATCGAACCTGGGACCTCAGAGACTGCAGAGCTGTGCTCTACCAACTGAGCTACATCCCAGTCCCGCTCTTCACTTGGTCTGCTATTTCTGGAGTAAACAGAACTTCAGGAACAGAAAAGCTCCCCTAGTTTTCTTCCCTCTGTCTTTGGGAGAGGAGTTCCAAGGTGATCACAGACTTGTCCAACCAGAGCCAAGTCCTTTCTGGTCCTCTCTACATCAGACGCGCGAGCTGCTGCCTCACACAGTTGTACAGCTAGAAGGAGTACGTGTTCGCCCAAACACTAAGCTCAAATTCAGTTTTCAACACTGAAGATCTCAGGAAAATATGAAAGAAAACAAAAAATGTCTCTAAAGAGATACTTTTCAAAAAAAAGAAAACATCTAATGAGTACATTTTACATGTGAAAATTCAGCTCTCTTCTTTGTGTCTTTCAGCCTTCAAAATTCTCAAAACAAGGCCTATGCTTTAGTCCTCCACTGCCTCCCTCACTGCCTCACCTGCCAAAGAAGGTGCTACCATACGTGATCTAGAACTCAGCCCTTTCAGACTCTCTGAGGCCACGCCCTTTTCCTCTAAATGGCTGGGCAATAACAATTAGAATTAATTCTTTCCAGGAACTACTTTATAGTTTAGGGGCATAAGTAAGTACTCATACGCAGGCACAGTAACTAACATGTAAACATCAAGAATATCCTGATTGTTCCCCTGTTAGTCATCCAAAGCCTATGAAGTCACTTTTCAGTGGGTTTGGCAGACAGCTGGGTAGGTAGAGGAAGGTTCACCACATATTTTCCCCAACCCCTGCTTACTGTTAGAATGCAAGGGACAAGACCTACGTCGGTGCCAGTAAACTGAACCCTGCAGCCTCGGACACTTCATAATGTCCAAGCAGATACTTTTCCTAAAAACACTTGATTTTCCACTTGGGCATGGAGGCGCACACCTGAAATCTCAGGCCTTGAGAGGCTGCGATAGGAGAATCAAGAGTCCAAGCCTAGCCTAGGCCACACAGCAATACCTGGTCTCAAAAAAAAAGAAAAAAAAAGAAAAAGAAAAGAAAAGAAAAAAGAAAAATGAATAAAATAAAAGTAAACCTCTGACTTTTCTCACCCTGAATAAGCCACTGCTCAGGGACACCTGAAATGCTGCCCCAGGCAGAGGAAAAAGAAATAGCATTGCCAAATATAAGGGCAGGAAGAAACTTCTAATAGAAAGTTTATAGGACAAGTACTGCTTCTGGCTTTTGTAAGTGCTTTAAGATATATTTACCAGTAAATTCATGATGGCATTATGAATAATTGCAAAGAATAAGTAACAAATTGAATAATTACCACATTACGATAGAGACACAAATGGAATACTATACTACCATTAAAAATAATGGCACAAATCCATATGTGGTTCTTAACGTGCTCTGGGAGAAAATCAATGCATACATCTATTTTACTTGTCCTTTTTCCAAAAATACACACACATACATGCTGCTGCTGCTGCTGCTGCTGTTGTGCTGTCGAGTCGGTATCCGACTCATAGCGACCCTCATAGGGTTTTCAATGGCTGACTGTTTCGGGATTGCCTTGGGAGTGGATTGCCAGGCCCTTCTCCCATTTTTGCGGTGCTGGGAATTGAACTCGGGTCCTCAGAGACTGCAGCACAGCACTCTACCAACTGAGCTAAATCCCAGCCCCCACACATACATAGACCTATGTTTTTATATGTACAGGGAAAAGTCTGGACATGGATGGAGCAAATTACCAGTGGTCACCTTGGGAGAAAAAGCATAAGGGTATTTTCTTTTTCCTACTTCAATACTATTTACCTTTCTTGTTACATACATTAGCTATTCTTATCCTTTCTAAACTAAGTACTATTTTCTCCTAAGACTATATATGTACATAACTACAATCAGCAAAACTTGATTTCAAAATGCTACTTCCTGAATAAAACATACTATCTATATTTAAATACTATTGGTATGTTATTGTTGTTGTTGTTGTTGTTAGGTGCCGTCGAGTCAGTATCTGACTCATAGCGACCCTCTGTACAACAGAGGAAACACTATTGTCAGTGCTTCTGTGCTGTTCATAGGGTTTTCAATGGCAGATTGATTTTTGGGAGGGGGTTGCCAGGTCCTTCTCCCAAGCCTACAGCTTCTGGTCTTCCCAGGCGGTCTCCCATCCAGGTACTAACCAGGCCTGACCCTGCTTAGCTTCCGAGATCTGACAGGATCGGATGCCACAGGGCTACCGCTGCAGGCACTATTGGTATAGGTTACTCAAATTATCGACTTGTGGATTTTCACTCAACATGTGAGTCACTGACATTAACGAACAGCACTTTAACAAACAGATCTCATGGCTTTGTCTACATATATTAAAAAAAAATCATCTTGAGAAACAAGTTTGTATTCTCAGCAGCTTGTTGAATTCTCTTTAATTGTGGGTAGTAATCAAAGGTAAGGAGATCTGCCCTGGGCAGAGGCCTGGCTTAAATATCCTTGTTTCTCCTATCTGATATTAACTCTTTTTATCTTGTTTATCTTGCCAGAAGAAGGGAAACACTGGCAGATAAGAAAAAATTTCTTGTTACCTCACTGTTTCCTTCCTCTTGCTCACACCTCTCTGCAGGTGCACAGGGATGGAGCGCTCCACACTGCCAGAAGCTTCTGAGCCCGGAGGAGCGCTCCAGCCAGATGCAGCTGCAGCCCGAGCAGCCTTGTCCACTGCGGTGGAAAAGAACCTCCTGGGGAACTGCCTGAGGTGAGACTTGACCTACACAAAAAACTGCAACATAAGCAGCAAGTGCTCTGAAAGCTAGAAAGAGAAGTAAAAATTTAAAAAGTTATTTATGTGATTTAAAAAAAAAATCACATAACATCTCTCTACAGTGTACTTAATCCTCTAGGCAAATATTTCTACACATCTGGAGAATCACTGACAGAAGATTTTTAAGGATATTCACAAGGGAACCCAAACCACACAACTTCCTCCAAGAAAGAATACATCAGCTGGGAGCTTTAAGCAGTTAAACCTAGCCAGTGTACAAGCAACTCAATAGACAACTGAGCTATCAGACTAGCGAAGAGGAATAGAAGACAACCAACAATTCTATATAAAATATACCAGAGAGTGAAGAAAAAGAAACATAAATCTCTGAGGTGAAGATCGGCTGTGAAAAACATCATCTTATTTGACTGACTTTCTCAGTTCAAGGTTGACAACATAATTTTGAAGGAAATCTCACTCACCACAGAGGAAAGCAATTCAGTTCAAATCAAATTTGTTATAGGAAAGCTTAGGTTCAGATTCTTCCAGATATAAATTGAAAATTAAGTAAATTAGTAACCAAAGATTTTATAGCAGCAGCAACTGAACCTGTGTTAAAAAAAAATCACCATATAAAAGCACTAAGTACTAGTTTAACAATTCCTTTAACAGATCATATGAAAGGCTCAATTGTCCCTCCGCAGTGCATGTTGGTGGCTTTTGCAGCTTGCTTAAAAAAATTATGTGCCTTTATTGTACTAAAGAAATTCCAAGAGAGAAGCACAACCTACTCATTGATGGTAACAACACCACCATTTTCCACATTCCTCTCTTGCCAAATCTACCAAAGCACTTGACTTTGTCCAAACTGCTAAGAGGTTAGCTAGTGTTAAGAACTTTCCTGTCCACTGGTTCACAGTTTAGATTCTTTCGAACTCTTTCCAGAGCAAACTTCCTGATAAAATGAGTGACAGAACACATGCAATTTCAACAGTTGTGTTTCTTCAAATCCCCCATTGGCACCTGCCTCGTTTTCTTAATAACATAAGTAGACATAAAAAAACATGTAATTTTGCAAAGCACATCCTTTTTTAACTCTATCAATGCAATTAAAACATGCCTTCCCCTGGTTCGCATTTGGAAACGCTGCAGCTAGGTACAACAAGAGTTTGACAATACGTAATTGTTCTATAGAAAGAAGTCTCCTAGAAACCGTTTACCCACAGGACATCAATATTTCTTTCCTCACAAAGAAGAATTAAAATGGAACTGATGTTAATCCACAGAGAGAGACAGAGAAAAGGGTTGGCAGAGTGAGGTTTAAAGTCAGGGAGAGTCAAGAGCTATGAAGTTCATACCCACACAGTAGCAATCCTCGGGGACAAGACCCTCTTACCAGCACTGTGCCTGGGCTCTCTGCTTCCACGTCTCCCTGAGCTGCATCCTTGCACCGCAGGGGGGACTCGATCACCAGCTCCTTTTTCACATTTCTACTGCTTGTCTTGCATTTATCAGCCTGCATTCTCAGCCCAGAACACAAGTCAGAGAGTCAGCAACGGGGACAGCTGCGAGTCCCTGGCAGTGCAAGGCAAAGGCATGCCAGTGGCCGGGGGAAGGAAAGGAAACTGGCTTCCCAGGCGCAAGGGGTCAGGCGCGCTGGCTGGGTCTGCAGCCTGCGGGGTGGGAAGGCATGACAGCGAAGGCCAGCCTCCAGGGGTGTTACTACTGCTCAGAAAATGGGAGGCTCCCGCCTGCCGGCCAAAGCAAAACAAACCCCAAACTGAACAATACACAGTGTTCTGCTTCTGCGATAAAGACCGGCCTCATTGTGTCTGTTCCACGCGGAGTGGGCCAAATCAATCTGAATCCAAACAGCGCAGCGTTTAAAAGAAAACCAGTCACAGTTAGGCTCCCTCATAGTTACTTCCAATCTGAAGCTTGCAGAGCTTAAGAGCCAGCAAGGTCGTCTGGCTGTTCTGTAAGTCTTATAGCTTCAGAATGCTTTCATTTGTGTTATGGCTAAACACCAAGTGCTTGGCTGATGATCAAAGCAGGAATGTGCGGCTAGCAAGGGTGTTCCCATGAGGTGCAGGAATAGAGAGAGTTTCTCCCAGCAGGACGGGCTGCAGCAGGCAAAACTTAATTTATCTACTATTTTATGCCAGAAAAAAATGATACCGTGTTTAATAAACTAATATTGTTTAATAAAAGCATCCACCATGAACATCTTTAAATACACCAACACGTGTGTGGTTACCAGAAAGTAATATGCCCAGTGCTAGTCACTGAAAGAATCCTGTTGTTGTTGTCAGGTGCCGTCGAGTCCAACTCATAGCGACCCTCATAGGGTTTTCAATGGCTGACTGTTTCAGGATTGCCTTGGGAATGGGTTGCCATGTCCTTCTCCCATTTTGCAGTGCTGGGAATCGAACTCGGGACCTCAGAGACTGCAGAGCAGCGCTCTACCAACTGAGCTAAATCCCAGCCCGAAAGGATCACAGGGAATATATAAGGCAGAAAGTCCCTTCCTTCAAGGAACTGAGGAGCCAGAAAGGAAGGCCAAATGAAAAGACATCACAAATGGCAAATCGATAGAATCAATAGAGACAGATGTGAATGTGCAGGACAGTAGCTAGGTCAGCCTCCCACGCTTCAATGGTGATAGCACCCAAAATGGGGTCTCCCAAAAGTCTGCTGTTTTTATTATTTCCTTGTACAAACAGCAGAGTGATTTAAAAAAATAATCTCTTAGGAAAAATAAAGCGGAAGTAGTAAGGGGTTTATTTAAAAGTTGCACGGAAAACAAGCATTAAAGATGGGATTAAATATTCCTCTGTACTTCACACAGTGCCGCAGAGCTTCTCCCATTTAGCAACTCTGCTTATGTCCTTGAAACCAGGAAGCGTTTGCTAACAGGAGATAATAGTGGAAATAGTAGTAAGTACACATGGCGGCCCATAGCAACAATAGGTGACATGGGTACAGTATGCACAAAGAAATATATAAAGTAGCATGTAAGATACAGGCGCAAGTTGCCCACTTTCCAGCCACACCAGGCTGGCAGGACTCAGGGGAGGCTGTGGAAGAGCTGAGCCCACCTTGGGTCCACTCAGCCTTCTCCTCCCCACCAGCACCTGTCTCACAGCTTCACTTCCACAGGTAAGTCAAGTTTTTGTCACTTACACCAGGGATCCTTCTGAGTGTGGGTATTAACTATGTAATGAATCACAAGATATCAATGAGTCCATTAAAAAAAGTGGCTTTTATGATAATTAAAAAAAAAAAAAAAAAGAAACTACCCAACTTCTAAACCGTCAGTAATTTTTCAGGGTACATACAGGCTCTCTAACCAAAGCTGCATTCCAAAATAATATGATCTATGAACTTTTAAAAATCTATCTTTGTAAAGTTATAGGAGGATTAAAAAAAAAAAGTCTCAGTTACATACACATAGAATTGAAATAACAGCTAAATCAAAATTTAGAAATGGGGCCGGGCACAGTGGTGCACACCTGTAATCTCAAGCAACCCAGAGGCAGAGGCAAGAAGATTGCAAGTTGCAGGCCAGAGGCAGCCTGAGATATTTAGAAAGATCTTGACTCAAAAAATAAAAATGGACTGGGAGTATAATCCAGTGGTAGAGCACTCACAAAAGTATGTGTGAGGCCCTGGATTCAACCCCCAAGTACCAATAAATATATTTACTTATTTATAAATAAGTTTATAAATAAAACTTAGAAATGTTCTAGACATTAGGGAGGTAAGAAAGGATGATGCCACATGTAAAAAAAAAAATACAAACTGAGCCTTAGTGAAGCATAGCCAAACCATCAACTCCAAAGCCTTTTTGAAATGGCTTGTTGTTGTTATTAGGTGCTGTCGAGTCGGTATCCGACTCATAGCGACCCTCTGTACAACAGGGGAAACACTATTGTCAGTGCTTCTCTGCTGTTCATAGGGTTTTCAATGGCAGATTGATTTTTGGGAGGGGGTTGCCAGGTCCTTCTCCCAGCCTACAGCTTCTGGTGTTCCCAGGTGGTCTCCCATCCAGGTACTAACCAGGCCTGACCCTGCTTAGCTTCTGAGATCTGACGGGATCGGATGCCACAGGGCTACCGCTGCAGGCTGAAATGGCTTAAGAAGTTGTAAATAGTGTAGTTCTTCCTCAAATTTCTGTCATCTTTAAGCTACCAAAATTTCTGGATTTTAAGAAGAGAAACACTATCTTATTTGTTCAGGCAAAATACCCTGGTATTCAGTAGAGAAGGAAAAGGAACTTAAAAGTTTATTTCTTAGCCGGGCGCAGTGGCGCTCGCCTATAATCCCAGCGGCTGGAGAGGCAGAAAGGCAGGAGGATCGCAATTTCGAGACCAGAGGGGTAACTTAGCGAGACCCTATCTCAAAAAGTAAAAATAAAATAAAATAAAATAAAATAAAGGGCTGGGGGTGCAGCTCAGTGGTCCAGCACCTGCAAAGCATGCAGGTGTGAGGCCCTGGGTTCAACCCCCAGTACCAAAAAAAAAAAAAAAAAAAAAAAAAAGTTTATTTCTTTGAAAACTACTGTACCGAGTTACTAAATCCCAACCGCCATTCAAGTGCTGCATAGATACTGTCTTTGTTAATCTTTATAACTCCATATAACACCATTAGCTCCACTTTAGACATAAAGGAAACTTATGCACATAGTCTACGAATGGGCAGAAGGCTACACAGCACACATGGGAACCCAGACACAGTGTACACGCTTGCAATCATGACACTGCTGAGCCAGTTGTTTATTCTAACTATGCTCGAACACTAAAAAGCACAGAACGGATCCCCAGCCAGCAGCCATTGGCAATCGCAGTATCAACCCGGCAATAGAATATAAATGGTCTTTAAGGGCTGGCAGTAATAGTAGGTGTTTGTTTAGTGGTAACTGTTGTTATTATTTGTTGTTATTTCAAGATAAAGAAATTAACCTTAGTCTTCAATTCAGGATTCTGGTATATAGCCTAAAAGGCTAATTCCACCAAGTGTGTTGCTACAATGCATTACAGAGATTTTCAGCCATTAAAAATAAACCCATTTGGTGCTAAGTGGATGTGGTGGCACACGCCTGTAGTCTCAGCACTCATGACTTTGAGTTCAAGGCCAGCCTGGGCTACAGAGCAAGACTTTGTCAAAAAAAAAAAAAAAAAAAAAAAAAAAAAAAGTCAACGGCTCTTCCTTCTTTGCTGCTTGATTTTGACAGCTGACAGTTTTCAAATATTCCTCTGGATCCCCTCATGGTCACAGCATAATAAGCCAGGCATTTTCTTCTTGAATGCTTTCTGTATCTTTCAAAAATTTTTACCAATGAATGTATATTTCTTTTGTAACCAAGAAAAAAAAAAAAAAAAAACCTTTTAATTGGCTCTGAGCTTCTAAGTAGCCAGGACAAAAAGGCAAACATGATCAGCTGCATAATTTATATCATCAGAAGCAGAAACATGCTAAGTTGTAAAGCGAGTAAGTCTTTAGCAAGTTTCTCACACAGAGATTTATGTAAATTGGAGCTGAGTGTACTAGACAAGGTTCTCAAGTTTGTTTGTACGCAATGCAGCAGCAAAATTCCCACAGCTGTTCTTACCCATCTCAGAGCGTTATACTTAAGCCCCAGAAGAAGTTAAAGCAATTCTGAGAGCTAGACAGAGCTAGACAGCCTGCAGCTGTAGCCCTGTGGCATCTGATCCAGTCAGATCTCAGAAGCTAAGCAGGGTCAGGCCTGGTTAGTACCTGGATAGGAGACAACCTGGGAACACCAGATGCTGTAGGCTTGGGAGAAGGACCTGGCAACCCCCTCCCAAAAATCAATCTGCCATTGAAAACCCTATGAACAGCAGAGAAGCACGGACAATAGTGTTTCCCCTGTTGTACACAGGGTGGTTATGAGTCGGATATTGATTCGACGGCACCTAACAGACAGCCATCCAGTCTATCACCTTCAAGTGGGCCCATCATAGGACAGCAGCAAATTCTGGAGCTTAGGAGAATGGAGATACTACAGTCAGCTGTCTTACTAGGTCACTCCTCAGCCATTTAAAATGCTGGGGTTCTATACTGCTCACTCAGGACAACGTGATGCTTTAGAAATCTAACCATCAAAGAAAGTTGAATGGTACCGCACTCAGCCTCGGATCCTAAACCTCTTAATAGGATGTGGTTTCTCTAAAGAGCTCGTGAAGTCCATGTCTGAGGACGGGGGGCTGACATCTGGTCAGCACAACCACTAGAGGAAATGCCATTTCAGAAGGACAGGAAGTAGGTGGCCAAGTTTCCCTTTACAACATTTCTAAGAGCAAGATCTATGGCAGGGCTTTGGATTCAAAACCCACAAATATCACTGTGCTCCCACTATCTAGTTACCTCGGTGTTTTCACACACGAACTAGTTTAACACATCTAGTAACATGTACTAAAGGGTACAGAGTTGTAGAGACACAGCAGACAAGAGTAAGCCCTGTGGGGAAACAGGAGCACTTCCGCAGCAGGATGGAATGAATGCTTCTGTACAAGGATTTTAGTTCTCATATTTTAATATGCACACATATCATTTTATACACTGGGAACTCAACACCATGAAAAGTTTCAGGAAAGTTAAGGAATTTCCAAGGGCAATTTTGATTCTGAGGAAGGTTAAGTTTAGATCCTACAACCCCATCTTCCTCGTCTTACTGTAAGAACTTCCATCACACTCTGAGAAGCTATGGGGTTGGAGTTTAGCTCAGTTGGCAGAGTGCTGCTCTACACTCTCTGAAGCCCTGGGTCTGATCCTCAGCACCACAAAAATGGGAAAAGGACGTGGCCATCCTCTCTCAAAGCAATCCCCAAACAATCAGCCATTGGAAACCCTATGAGAGTCACTATGACCCAGACTCAACTCAAAGGCACCTAACAACAACAACAGAGAAGCTGAAGTCCCCCCTGCTCGTGCCCAACCCCCAGTTTCCATGCACTCTTCCCCAGGAAATCGCCCTCGATCCTCTCAGACAGGATGAATTTGTTCCTCTTCTGTTAACCGCTAGGGTGCTACTTTTACGTCTTTTAAGGAACTTTTCATAGTCTATCTTCTATTACATCCATTCCCGGCCAACTTCAGTGAAAATGTACTTTCATTGAGGGTGGGGCCTGTATCTTAATGACTTTGGAGTCTCTAGTATCTCAGACACTGAACGTACTCAAGATGCAGCTGAACTGAATGTTAGTGTCAGTGTTGGGTCCTGGCCATCTATAACCTGAAAGTGACATGGAGAGTTTGTAAAAAATATGCATTTGTTAAAGGCCCGAATTAAGGCAGCAGCTTTTAAATGCTCATGAAGAGAAACCCAACAAATAATTTATGAATAATACCTTCCTTTCTCTCAACTAAGAAAATGTTCTGCAAAACTTGCTAGACATTTTTTGAAACAAAGATATATTTCGAAACAATACAATTAAACCTTTAAAAGGCGCAAATCAACTTGTTTTTAGCAATGAATCTATATCGATTTTGAAATAATATTTACTGTAGCTAATAACCAAATGAGGAATAACCATCTGAAGAACAACTATCAATTATCTCAACTTAAAGGAATTTTTTAACTCTATCACAGGCTCTTGGCGTGTTGAAAAGATACTTAAAATATAACAATTAGCTTTAAAGGCAAAAGAAAACACACACACACAGACACACACACACACACACACACACATATTCGTATGTGTTTTACATCTCTCCCTTTTTCTTGTTCTGGGTAAAGAGAATAGTAAGTAGAAATTCAGGAAAACTGCAAAAGGGAACAAATGACTAAAAATTTTCCACAATTTACTGCTTCTAGTTAGCTTGCTGGCCAAAGAAAAGAAAAGGTATCAGGAAAATGATCTACCCTTCTAAAAGAAACAAAAGCATAGCAGATAGAAGGCACTAGAAAGATCCAAGCAGAGAACAGGACAGCACTGGAGCAACAGATTCAGGGAACAAAGCCTTAAGGAGTGAGCAACAGCAGGGGAGAGAAAAAAAGTCAAAAGAACAGACTAGACATGGGTCAGGCAAGGGGTAGGAGGCTTCCCACATCAGCATCCATGAAGTACCCCTGGAGTCAATGCTGCTGTTGTTAGGTGCCGTTGAGTCAGGTCCGACTCACAGCGACCTAAGTACAAAGGAATGAAACACTCCCTGACCCTGCCATGCCTGGCACTACATGTCAGTGCTTCTCTGCTATTCACAGGGTTTTCAATGGATGATTGTTTTTTGGGAGTGGGATGCCAGGTCCTTCTCCCATTTTTGCTATGCTGGGG
This sequence comes from Pedetes capensis, assembly GCA_007922755.1. Classification (NCBI taxonomy): domain Eukaryota; kingdom Metazoa; phylum Chordata; class Mammalia; order Rodentia; family Pedetidae; genus Pedetes; species Pedetes capensis. Next base: position 11,568 of record VMDO01004153.1, read on the forward strand.
ATCCAACCCAGGGCCTCAGACAGCACAGAGCAGCACTCTATCAACTGAGCTAAACCCCAGCCCTGGGAGTCAATACAATGTATAATTCACTCTGATGTAAAGTCTGAGGCTCACCTCAATTATTGTTATCACCAGGGATTTAATCAAATAATCACAAAGAAGTAATCCACATTACCATCTATTCTAGTGTTTCTTAGCCTGGGATCCAAGGCTGAATTTGGAGGGAAGGTGGTCTGTGAGCCCTCTAAGTTCACACATAAAATTGTGTGAGCCTGAGAGGCCCACAGAGCTCAGCCAATTCTCAGACGGGGCCCATGGAAGAGCATCAACTCAAGAAATGAGGAACCACATACATCTCACCATGGTTGTTGTTGTTAGGTGCCATCGAGTCGGTATCCGACTCATAGCGACCCTCACAGGGTTTTCAATGGCTGACCGTTTTGGGATTGCCTTGGGAGTGGATTGCCAGGCCCTTCTCCCATCTTACCATGGTGGCAGGTTCAAATTCTTTTTAAGGAGAGATAACAACAGCAACATGAACAACCTAGAGAAAGCAGTCAACAGTATCATTGTCTACACAGGTCTAACTGGTTGCCTGAAGTAAGCAAATGGATCATATAAAGCCTAATGACTAGTGGAGCACTTAACAGCAATATTCTTAGCTCTAAAACAGGACAAATACAACCAACAAAAATTCTTTTCTAAGAACTTTTAGTGATATTGGGGAAATGCTTACAATACCATACACAGAAGATTTTAAACACGCAAGTGTGACTAATGATTACCTCTGGTATGTGAGGCTATTGTGATTTTTTTCTCTAAGACTTCATGGGGCTGAGATTTAGCTCAGTTGGTAGAGTGCTGCACCACACTCTTTGAAGACTCGGGTTCAATCCTCAGCACTGCAAAAAATGAAAGGATGTGGCAATCCACTCCCAAAGCAATCCCAAAACAATCAGCCACTGAAAACCCTATAAGGGTCACTATGAGTCAGACCCAACTCGATGGCACTTAACTACAAGAGAGTCTTGGTATGTGGGACTACTTGCGATTTTTCTCTCTCTCTGAAGTCTTCTACATTTTGCAAGTTTTCATCAAAAGCCGGTATTACTGTTTTAATCAGAAATGAATGAGCTATATTGTGAGTTAAGGGCAGAGAGGAAGCTCACACGGAGGTTCTAGCCCTACAACCTCGCTACTTAACACCTGTAGGACAGAAAAGTCTTTTCACCTCTCTGGTTCCAAAAACTTCACTGTAAAACAGCGATCTCCAACCTTTCTGGCACCAGGGGCCTGTTTCATGGAAGACAATTTTTCCACAAACAGGATGTGGGGATGGGAGGAGGTTTCTGTGCGATGGGAGGCAGCTATAAATACAGATGAAGCTTTGCTCCCTCACCCTTGGGCTCACCTCCTGCTAGGCGGCCTGGTTCCTGACAAATTATGGACTTGAGGATCAGATCATTACAAGGCCATGGCGGGGAGTGGGAGGTAAGGATTCTTGTTGTAAAATGTGAAATGAAAGACTTATGTAAAGGATCTTTCTAGCTCTGTGTATCTATAGTATTAACCATTAGAACTTCCCTATTGATGACACTTGGGGGAAACATACTACCCAATGGCACATTAAACATTTAAAAGTCATCTTGTTGTACTACACATAAAAGTAAAAAGACTAAAAGTAGCTTTTTTTTTTTTTTTTTTTAATGGTACTGGGGGTTGAACCCAGGGCCTCGCGCTTGCATGCTTTACAAGTGCTGGACCACTCAGCTGCACCCCCAGCCCCCTTTTTTTTTCTTTACTTTCTGAGACAGGGTCTCGCTAAGTTACGCAGACTTCCTCTGGTCTTGAACTTGCAATCCTGGCTCTGCCTCCCAAGCCGCTGGCGTGTGCCACCACGCCCAGCTAAAGTAGCTATATTTCTAAGTGTGTCAGATTATCATTTCCTACAGAGGTGAGAGGATGGTAGACAAGGACAGCAGATGTGCCACCTATTAAGGTGGTCAGGGAGGCCGGCTGCCCTCCCTTGCCCAGATCTCACGTAGCCCTCAGGGTGGGGCAGCAGGGGACAGTCCCTAAAGAAGTCCTGGTGTCCACATGAGCAAACTGAAATGGGGAGAGTCATGCTGATGATGGATGTGTGTCCTGCTGTGTACAGGCTTGGCCTGTAGCCGTGGAATGTTCAAGAAGCTTCCCAGTAAAGACAGCCTCACTCCCTACTGTAGCACCCTCCTCCCCATCTTTGCTTTTATTTTTCCATAGTCTCGGTCACCACCTGGCATTCAAGATTCCATTTTTCTTATTAGTTTAATGCCCATCTCACCCTCCCCTCAAAAAGCAGCTCTGTAAGGGCAGTGATTTTTGCCTACTGTGTCCGCTGCTCTATCCCCAGGTACGAAAGCCAGGTAGGTGCTAAAAAATCGTTTATCAGACAAACTTACTGAAGACTTGGGATACCCTCAGACTGCAAACAGAGCTTTTAAGCCCTGGACATCAAGAGTTTTTCAAAATAAGTTATCGGCTTATTTTGATGGTGATAATGCTAGTTCAGCCAGCAGTGTCAGTACTTTATTTCAAAGGTGGAAATCTGCAAAGCCAAGAAAAATATAACGTGTGTGGGATTTTTCTCAGGAAACCAAACTCCTGATATGGGTTACCGAAATCCAGCCTCAACCATGTTTGGAGCTGTGTATGTGCCAGTGTTTTATCTCCCCTTGGCAGCTTTAGGCACTGGAAAAGGAAGGCAGGGAGCTTTGTCCCTCAGTGCCTGGCACAGTGCTGTGTACACAGCAGGCAATGCCTAAATGTTCGCTTATGTAATAAAGGATGAAGCTATCTCATCTTTGTATGGCTTATCACAGACCCAAACCTTACAGGAGTTCCCATGAGCTAGAATTTCCTATCTTTCCTCATTATACCACAATTGTTGTGGTTAAGAGTAAGAGAATATATGCTTTCTGGGAAAAACAATCAAAAGGTTTTTTTAAAAGTGCCCAAATTTAGCTGGGCGTGGTGGCACACATGTGTAATCCCAGCGGCTTGGGAGGTGGAGCCAGGAGGATCACAAGTTCGAGACCAGAGGAAGTCTGCGTAATTTAGCGAGACCTTGTCTCAGAAAGTAAAGAAAGAAAAAAAAAAAGAAGAAGAAAAAAGGGCTGGGGGTGCAGCTGAGTGGTCCAGCACTTGTAAAGCATGCAAGCACGAGGCCCTGGGATCAACCTCCAGTACCACAAAAAAAAAAGTGCTCAAATTTTTCTTCCTAAATGAAATGTATCATCGAAGTATCGCTGGCAGGCAAATACATGTTCATTCTTTCACTTCTCCAGAGTCCAACTCCCAAAGCACTGTAATGAAAAGCACAAATTACCAAGTTTATTGGTTTTATAAAATCTTTATTTCTATTTGTTTAAATTTACCTAAGGCAATTTCCATCAGGATTTACAAGGGGCAAAGCTAGTGGACTATTGTGATTTATAGATGACAGAGATGGACAAGCGTTAGTGGTCACATGAGCTTATTACTCCCAGGAGGTACACAGAATGCCAATGCACTATCGAGGGGGAGGGTGGGGAGACTCTGGGCAAATTCTGGACAAAAGGAAAAAGCCACAGGGGAAAGTCCACCACAAGGAAACTGCGCAGGGACCTGTATTGTAGCGTTTCCCTTGGCACTGCTGGCCCAATTTGGCTTGCAGGTAGAAGACAATGACTGCGTACTGTAACACCAATCTCCGAACAATAACTGGGAAGTCCCCTCCATTAAAATGCAGCAGGCTACATCCCTTCCATAAGATAATATCATCAGAAGCAAAGATGATGCATCCCTTCTCGTCCTGCTGCCTAAATGAGGGCCTGCCATTTCCTCCACGCTCATTGTGACCGACTTCCTACGTGAACGTACAAGACCATGAAAGGGTAGAAAACAGCCAGTGTCGAGGGGCCTCATATGTTGTCACTGCTGGGCAACGCGTCCTGAGAAGTCCCACTTCCCTACCCCAGTGTATGTAAAATCAGGTAACTAAACCAAATGAATTTCTTCACTGCAAATAAAGGTGACTAGAGATGAAAAGACAAAACATTAGATGAGCAGGGTAAGTGTCAAGGAAGACCTCTTTGCTGCCAAATCAACACACATCACATAACTGAGAAACTGGTGGTGGTGGTGGTGATGGTGGTGGCGGGGCGGTGGCAAAGATGGATCTGTAACGATCTTCAGTCTTATACCAACGCTGTGAACGGTCTGGTACTTTGGTTACATTTCTAAAGAACTTCAAAATTCTTTAAAGATTATATTTTAAATGTTTTCTCACCACACACACACACAAAATTGATTAAAAAATACAAGGATGGGCCGGGCGCAGTGGCGCATGCCTATAATCCCAGAGGATTGGGAGGCGGAGGCGAGAGGATTACAAATTCGAGACCAGAGGCAGTCTGCGTAATTTAGCAAGACCCTGGCTCAAAAAGTAAAAAAATGGGCTGGGGTCGCAGCTCAGTGGTCCAGCACTTGCAAAGCGTGCAGGTGCGAGGCCCTGGGTTCACCCCCAGTACCACACACACACAAAAAATACAAGGATGGATATGTTGATTAGCCTGATTTCATCATTCCACAGGATAAACATAACAAAGCATCGGATCTCACCCTAAAAATATACAGTTACTATTTACCAATTAAAATAAATTTTATAATTATATATGCAACACAATGTGCTTCATCCTCCCCTCTCACACAAAGAAAAAACTCTTCTACTAAAGGTGTGGTTAAAAAGAGACAATGAGATGATTAATCAAATTCTGAAAACTAGAAAATTAGTGCACATGAATATTCCAATGGCCCTTTCACAAAGGGCCAGGACTTAAAGCCTGTCTGTCATTTCAAAAGTAGCTAAATACAAAATAAATGAGGCTTCCAGTGTTACATAAAGCAATCCAAACACACTCTTCCATTCATGCTTTGCCAAGACCTAAAAGTGGTAAGCCCATACTTTTTTTTCAATTATTATAACTGTGGCAGGGGTGAGTCAGGACAACATTTTGCAAGCCCCCAGTGATTTGACATACATTCTTATTTAATTTATTCCAATTCAGCTCTGGCAATATAACACTACATATTACTGTTTACAGAAACCAGTACTCCTATAAATTAAATAGCTTACCCTAAGTTCAGGTAGCTCTATGCTATGGAGTTATGTTGCAAAATTAATCTTAAATATGGTAATTAGGTAGATCAGAATATTTGAAGTTTTATTTCCTTTTTGAGCATATATCACCTTAGAGGAGCCACAAAAAGGGGGGGGGGGATTTTTTTATTTTTATTTTTATTTTTATTTTTTATTTTTTTTTTGTGGTACTGGGAGTTGAACCCAGGGCCTCGCACTTGCATGCTTTGTAAGTGCTGGACCACTGAGCTGCACCCCCAGCCCATTTTTTTACTTTTTGAGACAGGGCCTCGCTAAATTACACAGACTGCCTCTGGTCTCGAACTTGCGATCCTCCTGCCTCCGCCTACCAAGCCTCTGGGATTACAGGCGTGCACCACCGCTCCCAGCTCAAAAAAAGGGAATTTTCTAAGCCCTGAAAATATTAGAAGATAAATAACAGTGCATAAAAAGTAAAAGGAAATTTTAATGTTAATAATTATTATATCTAAAATATGGAACAAATGGCTTTAATTTTCTTTTTCCACTTATCCGTATTTTCAACATTTTCCTTAATAAGTGTGAATTTCTTTAAACTAAACATTTTTTTGAAAGGCATTTATACCATTTGGTAAATATTTTAAAATAATATCCCATGAAAGTGCTAACACAATGGGTTGCCTCCATGGGTGGGCTAGAAACAGGTAAGAAAGGTACTCACTTCAGGAACAAAATTTACAAGAGCACTAGAAAACTCAGTGATCAAAAACAATAATATTTTAATGAAATAAGTAAAAGAGTAAAAAATTAGTATCCAAAAAAGACATGATAAACAAATCAAAACTTGAAATAAAATGTTGCTATTAAGTGCCTTCGAGTCAGGTCTGACTCATAGCAACCCTAAGTACACCAGAATGAAACATATCCTGATTCTGTGCCAGGCACATGATCTTATTTGTATTTAAGCCCATTGTTGCAGACACCGTGCCAATCCATCCAGTTGAGGATCTTTCTTTTTTTGTTGTTGTTGATTTGCCAGTCTCCCAAACATGATGTCCTTCTCCAGGGATTGGTCCCTCCTGAAAACATGTCCAAAATATATCAGATGCAGTCTGGTCATCCTTGCTCCCAAGGAACATTCTGGTTGCACTTCTAGCAAAGATCTGTTGGTTCTTTTGGCAGTCCATAGTATATCCAATATTTGTCTCTACCATCATCATTTAAAAGCATTAATTCTTCTCCTGTCTCCCTTATTCAACATCCAACTTTCATAACTAACTGTATGATGCAACTGAAAATATCACAGCATAAGTCAGGAACACCTTTGTCTTCAACGTGACATCTTTCAACACTTTAAAGAGTTGTTTTGCAACAGCTTTTTCCAGTGCAATGGAATTTTTTATTTCCTGACTGCTGCTTCCTTGGGTGTTGATTATAGAACTAGGTAAAGCAAAAAAAAATCTTGGAAAACCCCAATCTTTTCTCCACTTAGCATGAAGTTTCATACTGACCTGGCTGTAAGGATTTTTGTTTTGCTGATGTTGAAGCACAGTCCATACTGAAGGCTGTGTTCTTTGATCGTCATCAGTAAATGTTTCAAATCCTCTTCACTTGCAGCAAGCAGAGTTTGTCATCTGCATAACGCAGGTCGTTAATAAGTCTTCCTCCAATCAAGATGCCACATTCTTCATAAAGTCTAGCTTCTCAGATTATAAACTCAGCATTGAGATTGAAGAGGTATGATGAAAGGACACAGACCTGATGCACACCTTTCTCAATTTTGAACCAGGCAGTATTTCCTTGTTCTGTTCAAATGACTGTCCCTTGGTGCATGTACAGATTCTTCCTGAGTACAATTAAGTGCTCTGGTATTCCCATGCTTCACAATGTTATCCATAATTTATTGGGATCCACAGAGTCAAATGCCTTTGCACAGTCAATACAACATAGATAGACATCTTTCTGGTATTCTCTGCTTTTGGCTAATACCCATCTGACGTCAGCAGTGATGGGCCTGGTTCCATGCGCTCTTCTGAATCTGCCTTGATTTTCTGGCAGTTCCCTGTCTATATACTGCCACAGTCACTTTTGAATAATCTTTAGCAAAATTTTAATTGCATGTGATATTAATGCTATCATTTGATAATGTCTACATTCAATTGGATCTCCTTTCTTGGGAACAGGGACAAATGTGGATCTCTCCCAGTTAGTTGGCCAGGTAGCTGTTTTCCAAATCTCTTAGCATAAACAAGTTAGCACCTTCCAGTGCTGCATTTGTTTGTTGAAATATCTCTATTGGTATTCCATCAATTCCTGGAGCCTTGGGTTTTGCCAATTCCTTCACGGCAGCTTCCACTTCACCCTTCAGTACCATTGGTTCTTGATCATATGCAACCTCTTGAAATGGTTGGTCATCCACCAATTCTTTTTTGTATAATGACTCTGTGTATTCCTTCTATCTTCTTTTGATGTCTCCTGCAACATTTAATATTTTCCCTGTAGAATCCTTCACTGTTGCCACTTGAGAATTGAATTATTTCTTCAATTCCTTAATATTGAGAAAAATAGAGCATGTTCTTCCCTTTTGATTTTGTCTCCAGCTCTTTGCATAAGTCTTTATAATATTTGGTTTTGTCTTTTCGAGCTGCCTTTTGAAAATCTTCTGTTTAGTTCTTTAACTTCATGATGTCTTACTTTAGCTGCTCCACATTCAAAGGCAAGTATCAGAGTCTCTTTTGACATGTAATTTGGTCTTTTCTTTTTTTCCTGTCTGTTTAATAACCTTTCGCTCTCCCCTGAATGATGTCTTTGATGTCATGCCACAACTCGTCTGGTCTTCAAATATTAGTGTGTAATGCAACAAACCTGTTCTTGAGGTGATCTCTGAATTCAGGGGGAAATACTCAAGATGATACCTTGGCTCTCATACACTTGTTCTAATTTTCTTTAGCTTCAGTTTGAGCCTTCATTTGAGCAGTTGTCTGATTCACAATTAGAATGTGGTCTTGTTCTGACATTAGATATCAAGCTTTTCCATTGTCTCTTTCCACAAATGTAGTTAATTTGGTTCCTGTATGTTCTATCTGGTGACTTCCAAGTGTATAGTCACCATTTATGTTGGTGAAAAAATGTATTTGCATTGCATTGGTCTGACAAAATTCTATCATATGATCTCCAGCATCATTTCTGTCACTAAGTTCATATTTTCCAACTACTGAGCCTTCTTCGTTTCTAACTTCTGCATTCCAGTCATCAGTAATTACCAATACATTCTGATTGCATGTTTGATCTATTTCAGATTGCAGAAGCTGGTAAAAATCTTCCCTATCTTCATTTGTAGCCTTAGTGGTGGGTGCATAAATTTAAATAGTAGTCATATTAACTGGCCTTCCTTGTAGGCATATGGATATTATTCTATCACTGATAGCATTGTACTTCAGGACAGATCTTGAGAAGTCTTTTTTGATGATGAATGCAACCCCATTTCTCTTTAATCTGTCATTCCCAGCACAGTAGACCGTACGATTATCTGATTCAAAATGGCCCATGCCAGTCCAGTTAGCTCACTGATACCTAGAATGTTGATGTTTATGTGCTCCATTTGCCTTTCAACAATCTCTAATTTTCCTAGATTCATACTCCTCTACATTCCACATTCCAATAATTAACACAGGTTTACAGTTGTTCTTTCTCATTTTGAGTTGTGCCACATCAAAAAATGGAGGTCCCTGGAGCTTTACTCCATTCTTCTCATTAAGATAGACCCCACTTTGAGGAGGCAGCCCTTCCTCTGTCATCTTTTGAGTGCCTTCCAACCTGGGAGGCTCATTTTCTGGCACTATATCTGACAGTGTTTCTCTGCTATTCATAGGGTTTTCAATGGCTAATTTTTTCAGGAGTAGGTTAGCCACCTCCTTCTCCCTAGTCTATCTTAGTCCAGAAGCTCAGCTGAAACATGTCCACAATGGGTGACCCTGCTAGTATCTCTAGTACCAGTGGCATAGCTTTAAGCATCAAAGCAGCACACAAGCTCTCACACTATGGCAAACTTCCCTTATCTTTATGGTCAAGGGAAGTAAAAATTACCACCCAGTAATCAGTGGTTTGAGCCTACAGCCATAGCACTGTGACTTCTGATCTCTTCAGATCTCAGAAGCTAAGCAGGATTGGGCCTGGTTAGTACTTGGATGGGAGATCGCCTGGGAACACCAGCTGCTGTAGGCTTGGGAGGAGGACCTGGCAACCCACTCCCAAAAACCAATCCACCATTGAAAACCCTACAAATAGCAGAGAAGCACTGACAATAGTGTTTCACCTGTTGTACACAGGGTCACTATGAGTCAGATACCGACTTGATGGCACCTAACAACAATCAGTGGTTTTGTTAGATAAGAGCTCTTGCCTGATTTGTTTCTTTTGCCTGGGGCCCAGGATGGCTTACTGTGTCGGGCACTGAGGTAGCACTCTATTCCTCCAAGGACCCTGAAATAGGTTTTTTGGGTTTTTTGTTTGTTTGTTTTAACAATTGAGATCATAGAGGCCTAGGAGGTAAAGAACGAGTAGAACCAGTCAGGAGCTCTTACCTGACAAAACCACTGATTACTAAGAGGTAATTTTTACTTTCCTTGACCATAAAGATAAAATCAACCTACTTTTCAAACTCGAAGTGACTACCTTTTCAGACAGCATCTACAACTTGAAAGACTGGAGTTTTAAAACTCAAGCTCAACATACCTGTTCCTTACTTGTTGTTATAAGGTCTCACTTAGAAGATACATCACATTCTGGGGCAATCCAGGCAAGGGAACAAAACTTCACTCTTTTGAATCCTTTTTACTTTCTTGCCCACAAATTTGTGAACCTCCTAAACATTGAAAGTAGGGAATGGAGTAAAAGAAAGAGGGCATAACAAAACAAGGGCGAAGAGACTTTCCTGTTAACGGAAGGAAAGGAGTGAGGAAGGGAGGAAGGGTGGGCGGGTAGGTATAAGGTGGGATTGAGTTCCCAGGTCAGCCTAGTATCTCCACCTGCTGAACAGCAATCACTGCTCACCACCACCAGGAGGGTCAACCTTTCACGGCCACCTTCAGAGCTGACACGGCCCAGGTCCCTCCTTGGTCTCTCCTGCCCTTCTCACCCACTCTCTGCCTGGGGCCTTTGCACAAAGGACACTGTGTTGCCTCCTGATGCCACACCGGCCTGTCTCCAGAAATGCTGTCTGTCAATTTGGAACGCTCTGGCACCTCTTCCTGAACTCAACCTGCTAGGTGCCTGCTCACTTCTCAAAGTCCCTCTTTTATGAGGCCCCAGAATACTCAGTCCTACAGAATGTCTCCCTGCTCCATATGCCCGAACAATGAGGTGAAGGAAGGGCCCTTATCCGGGATGTCAAATCTGGCTGTGCATCAAGCTGTTTGGGGAAATTTAAAAATAACAACAACAACAACAACAACAACAATACATATCCTAGGATTCTGCCTGAACCTTCTGGATTGGACTCTTGAACTGAAGCCCAAGAATGTGTATTTTTCACAGAACCCCAGGTAATATTGTTACAGGCTTTTGCTCATTTTTATTTTAGAATCATCAATCTTAACTTATGGCACAGGAAGAAGAAACACCCATAAGACAGATCTAAGAAGACATAGATGGGTTCCCAGAAATACCTACAAACAGGTATAACACAGGTGATGGCATTTGGCCGGAAACAGGGAATGTGCTAGGGTGGAGACTAAAACTACACATTTACTATCATCCCTTGGATAGAACACAGATTTTAGCTTTAGTCAAATGTCATGGAAGATTTCCATTCAGGATTGATCATTTTCTATTCAGCCAATCTTTATGAGGGGGGAAGAAGGAAAAAAAAAAAAAAAACCTCTACGGAGGGTTCTTCTACCAGAATCACCAGTCCTCTACTTCCTCCATTTCTCCCTCCACCCCCAAGATGAAATGCCTTTCATTTTCATACCTATGACAAAAGCCTCACACATCTCTCAAATATTTCTAATGGTATGATCGCATATGAAACATTTGTTTAACAGCATATTTCCCCAGAGAAGCTTTAGCACAAAACCAACTCTAGCATTTTGTTACCCATAATCCTATTACAAGTACCTTCCTTGCTGGCAGGCTGAGCTACAAGTTTTCAATCAAGTTCAAATTTGTGACTGGTGTGAACATCAATGAAGCAATCTACGTAGAGAAAAGTAAAGTGCATCTCTAAGGATTTCCTTTCTCCTCCTCGTTGTTAGGAGCCGTTGAGTCAAGTCCAACTATTAATGACTCTATGTACAACAGAACGAAACACTCCCTGACACTGTGCCATACCCGGCACTGTGTCAGTGCCTCTCTGCTGTTCACAGGGTTTCCAATGCTGGTTGTTTTGGGATTGCTTCAGGAGTGGATTGCCACACCCTTCTCCCGTTTTTGTGGTGCTGGGGATCGAACCCAGGCCCTCAGGACAGAGCAGCACTCTACCAACTAAGCTAAACCTTAGCCCTTCTCTACCATAAGAAGAATAAAATGCCAGTTACATTCTCCATATGCATGCTCCATAATTCACTGCAATTAGGCTAATAATGAAAAACATGACAATATTACAAACTTGATGTACTACTATTTTCCTTTCAAATAGAATCTGTTCCTCAGATTATACATTGTATTGATATAACTCTCATGAATTTGTCTATTCCTTGATATAAGACTTGAACAAAAGGCAGTAAAATAAGTAATTTAAAACAAGGTTTGTTTGACAGTGTTTGTATTTCTAATTTTTGTATTTTCTGAAACAGAAAATACAAATATGTAGTCCAGACTGGCCTTGAACTTGCTATCTGCCTGCCTCTGCCGCCAGGGTGCTGGGATTACAGGCATGCGCCACCATATCCAGCTAACATTTTAAAATTAAGATGATATTAAATAACACTTTCCTCACCATCTCATTTTTTAAATAACTACAGCATGTACTACTATAGGAGGTCATTAATCTGGGGACAAACAGAGAACTTCTAGGTTTATTATGATAGAGTTAAAGCAATCAAAACTGTTGGCAGATTTGGCTCCTCAGAGCTAGTATTCTACCTCCCAGTACTCATTTATCTGAAGGAAACACAGCCACAAAATGAAGACACACACAAGTCCCACAGTTAACTGGGCTCATTTTAATCTTTCTACCATGACACTAAGCCTGCAGCCGTAGCCCTGTGGCAGCCGATCCCGTCAGATCTCAGAAGCTAAGCAGGGTTGGGCCTGGTTAGTACTTGGATTGGAGATCTCCTGGGAACGCCAGGTGCTGCAGGCTTGGGAAACAAGACCCAGCAACCCACTCCCAAAAATCAATCCACCATTGAAAACCCTATGAACAGCAGAAAAGCACTAACTATAGTGTTTCTCCTATTGTATGTAGGGTCGCTATGAGTTGGATACCGACTTGACGGCACCTAACACCACCACCGTGAGACACTGAAATTTTGTGTGACGCAGTACTTTTCACAAAAGAGGACACTTTAGGAACTTTCACCACATTAGTGCAAAGAACCAAAAGGAATGCTCTCCTGTATTTACTCATTAACCCATTCACTTATTAAATCTCTTGCTGCTCAATCACTCAGCAAGAATTTTGGGGTTTTGTTTTTTTTTTTATTTGTCGGGTTGCCTTGTTTTGTTTTGTTTAAGACAAAGTCTCACCATGTAGCCCAGGCTGGCCTTGAATCCACAGTGAATCTTCTGCCTCAACCTCCCGCGTGTTGTGATTACAGGCAGGCACCACAGCACCCAATACAGTGAGCATTTCTTAACCATGCAGCACTTGCAAGCAATGTGACATAAAAACACACAACCTAGTGTGGGAGGAGGTGTCTAAAAGGGATGCAAAGAAGCAATTTCAACACTAACTGTGGCAAGAACTGACTACACCTGCACCGTCCAGTGTGGTAGCCATTCGCCACGTGGGGCTACCCAGTATGTGGCAAGTCAAACTTACGCACCCTGTACATGCTGCATTTCAAAGACTGGGCTGACAAAAAGAGTGTAAAATATCTTATTAATACTTTTTTATCGATTAAAGTTGAAAACATTTTGAATTTAACTACATTTAACAAAATACATTATTAAAGTCATTTCATCTGTTTCTTTTCATGTTTTTCAATGCTTCTACTAGGAAACATCTGACTCGATGGCACCTAACAACAACAACTAGGAAACATATCCTATATTCTCAAATCTAATCCACATCCTTTCAACAGTTTTAAAGGGCTCAGAAAATCAGATGCAGATGAGAACTGCAAGCAGATGAGATTTGAAGTCCAGAGCTGGTTTGGGGGAAAATTATAGAACCACTGTACATGTTGTAAAAACAATACAATGCAATAATTTATTATTTTATTTATTACCATATATTCTGTAATCTAATCCACACCCTTTCGACAGTTTTAGAGGGCTACAAAATAAGATGCAGATTAGAATCATGTATGAATCACCCTCTAAAACTGTTGAAAGGGTGCAGATTAGATTCAAAAAATAAAACAAGTGATGATGAGTGTGATGAATGTTGTTGTTGTTGTTAGGTGCCGTTGAGTTGGTATCTGACTCATAGCGACCCTCAGAGGGTTTTCAAGGGCTGACTGTTTCGGGATTGCCTTGGGAGTGGGTTGCCAGGCCCTTCTCCAATTTTTGTGGTGCTGGGAATCGAACTCGGGACCTCAGAGACTGCACCACAGCGCTCTACCAACTGAGCTAAATCCCAGCCCCTTTGTACAACAGGGGAACACTATTGTCAGTGCTTCTTTGCTGTTCATAGGGTTTTCAATGGCAGATTGATTTTTGGGAGGGGGCTGCCAGGTCCTCCTCCCAAGCCTACAGTTTCTGGTGTTCCCAGGCGGTCTCCCATCCAGGTACTAACCAGGCCCGACCCTGCTTAGCTTCTGAGATCTGATGGGATCGGATGCCACAGGGCTACAGCTGCAGGCGAGTGTGATGAATAAGAAGTAATAATATCATGTTATTGCACAGACTACCTCTGATCTCGAACTTGTGATCCTCCTGCCTCTGCCTCCTGAGGTGCTGAGATTACAGGCGTGCACCACTGCGCCCAGCTGTGAGACCCTGTCT